>JACXGJ010000163.1:89817-110858 GCA_016801105.1 Esox niger
CGGTGTGTGTGTGTGTGCAGGGGGAGAGGGTGCGGTGTGTGTGTGAGTGCAGGGGGAGAGGGTGCGGTGTGTGTGTGTGTGCAGGGGGAGAGGGTGCGGTGTGTGTGTGAGTGCAGGGGGAGATGGTGCGGTGTGTGTGTGTGTGTGAGTGCAGGGGGAGATGGTGCGGTGTGTGTACCAGAAAGACATGGACTGGGCTCTGGCTCCTCCTCCTTGGGGATGATAATAGGTGGGAGCGGCAGGTCCACCTTGTCATCCTCTGACCCCCAGCGGCTCTTCCTCTTCCTCTTCGTAACAGGGGGCGTGGCCGTTTCCTGTTTTATCTCCAAACCCGGTTCAAGCTTCACTTGACCAACCAGGTGGGGGTAGTGAGGAGGTGGAGGAGGGGGAGGACATGTCAGGGGAGGGGCAGGTGGTCTATTAACTCCTACCCCGGGTTCCTGTTTGATTGTTGTGATGGGGTTCTGGGCATTTTTGGCCCGACGATACTCCTCCAACTTCTCCTTGTAGAAACTGTGGGCAGGGCTTTGGAGGTCATATAGAAAACTGACAAGAGGGAGAAGAAATACAATTAATACATGTCCACTAATCAAATGTTAGTTACCTCCTTTTTAATAAATACTTTGGGATCAATAACATACGGATGCATAAATACACTGAACGTTGTGGTTACATGTGAAACCTTCACTAACCTGAAGGCGGGGTTGTCCTGGTTGTGCTGGGCGGCGATGGCTTCCACCTCGGGGCCACCGTCAGCCACAAACCTGGCCAGCTTCTCAGCCACCCTCTGCGTCTCCTCGTCCACTGGGGGGGAGACTTTAAGCAGCCTATCAGTACTGGGGCTCAACTCACACTACTAGCGTACCGTATTCAACTGGCCCCCACACCAGTCTACAGCCAGTAGGGGATAAGAAGAGGAGGGGGAGGAGCAGGGCACATGGTGGTGATTGGGGAATTGGATTATATATATATTTTAAACTAAATAAAAATAAGCCATAAACACTGGGTAATCAAAATGTTCCCTTTCAGTCGGTCATTAGGTACAACAGGTACAACATACGAGCGTCATATGAGCTCAGTCCTTATGCCTTTTAAGGCCATTAAGAGCTTGAGCCCATCAGAAGTCCCTTTATTGGTTTCCCTCCTTACACTAATGGCAGTGACTCCAGCTAGAGCTGTGTTTCCCAAACCTGGTCCAGGGGTCACCAAGGGGTGCATGTTTTTGTCCTAGCACTCAAACACCTGATTCAAACCAAAGACTTGACGATTGTTGATTACATCAATTAAGTGTGTGAGGTGTAGGGTAAAGGGCAAAATCCCAAATCAGCCCAGGTTCTTCCGGTTTTTCCAGCAAGTCATCAATAGCTGAATTAGCACTCCATGTTATTCGTTTTGTGGCTGGTATAAACCATGCAATGTCCACCTGCTTAACATTTTATTCATAAACAATCTCTTGTGTCTAAGACAGAGGTCCCATATGTGGTAGGGTTCTGGGACCTGATTCCATGGGGACCGTTAGAGAAAAGAGGAGATTGAGCCTTTGTCTATCCGACGTCAAGGGAATGTACAGGTACGACTGTAATGACCTCTTGAAGGATGAAACGAGCTACGACGCTGCTGACTTTACACAGTCTACAAAGCGTGGTCCATGTTCAGAGAAGTTAGGACTCTTTTATCACATTTAGGGCGGGGCTTCTTATGAGCTCAAATCCTCACTGGCCTTTAAAGGTGTAATGGTAAAGGGTGTTCAGGTACTGAATAAAGGGTCTCCCCTGACTTGTTTAAAGACTCTGTTCATGGATCAAAAGTGGACAGAAGCTCACAATGTCATGAGGCTGCATACCCCATAACAGGTTGTATCCCATTCACACATTCAGAAATTATTTTTTCAGTGCACGTTATGTTTAAGTTATGGGGGGTGAATGACTACTTTCATGGTGAGAGTACTAAGTAAATAATTGTTTATCTGTAACTTGAAGCATCAGCATTAATCAACCGTATGTATAAATGGTTACTTGACAAACTATCCAGGAAGGGAAATTCTATTTGTCGCATAATGGACTCATTTACACGTCTAAAGATAGACTGAATGGTGTTATTATAGTCTGCAGTTGTTGGAGTTGAGAGTGAGAGGGTGTATTTAAGAGAGTGAGAGTGACAGTGTGAATGTGAGACAGCAAGAGAGCAAGGACACAGAGAGAAACCAATATAGTTATCTTACCTTTAGAACGTGACAGCGTCTCAGGTTTTGGGTTATGTGTTCGTAGTTCAGCAACTCTCTTTCGGTAATAGAGATAGTCCCGACTGTTTTTATCATATAAGAATCTGTAAGGCGGAGAAGGAACAGATCTTTATATTAAAACAAAAGAGGGTCATAAATCCACCATAAAAAACACATTCAAATCATCCATTCAGACTCACGAAAAAACAGGGTTGTCCTTGTAGTCCTCCTTTGCCTTCCTCTCCAGCTCAGGCCCTCCCTCAGCAACAAAGGCTGCCATCTTGTCCAGGATGAGTCGTGTGTCTGGGTCCTCTGGGGGAGAGACTTTAAGAGGGCTATGAGTACTTTATCTTTGCACTCCTGTAGAAGGCTACGAGAGTTCAGGAAAAGCCTTTTTCTCAGGTGAGCAACAACTAGAAAACACTGTCAGTGACATGAAAAAACCCTGAATAAGACAGCATGAGACTTGTACCCTGGATGATGGCAGAAATTTAGCAAGTAAAAACCCAGATCATCATTTACCTTTGATTTCTAGGAAGCTTGAATCATCAACCTCCTCGTCGTCGTCATCATCATCATCGGGGGAGCTGAATATGCTAGGCCTTTGAGGGCAGAGCAAGGTCTTCTTGGACTGAGAGTAGTTCTTAAACTGGTTTAGCATGCTGCTGATGCCTAACCCAGGACGCTTGCCGATCAGAATGCTCTTCTTCTGGGGCTGAGATGCTCCTGATGACAGACTGGAGGTGGATGAGGATGGGGCATTGCCATCACTGTTGGAGCCTGCAAAGAGACAAATGAATTAACATTAATTGTGTTGCCTAAATTATACCAATTAATTCAGAAGAAACAAGTTATTAATTAGTTATTAATGACTAAAAACATTATATAATAACAAGTGTTAACAAATTTATATTGAAAGCGAATAATTTGAAATGACTCACCAGAGTCAGAGCTGGGTTTGTCCTTCTGGAGCTTCATAAACTGTTGCAAGAAGCTTCCATCATTCACATACTTGTTGTTGTTCGGAGAGGGTCCCTGAGAACTAGGTAAACTGTGGGGATGATAAGCCAAAATCAATGGCCACAGGCAACTAGTCAAATGAACCAAACAAGTACTTCCATCTGGGTACGAGTACTTTCCATATTTGTAGTAGCCCATTTCAGAAACCCAGGGTCAAATGTACCTTCTTGTTTGTGGCTTGCTGTGAGTCTTGTTCTTGGCTTGTTCTGCCATCTTAGCTTCGATCTCACGCTTCTTCTGAGCAATCAGTTCTTCCTGTCTCAGAATGTTCACACTCATCCTGTTCTTCTGAGGTGGCCGGAACTTGTTGTTCCAGCCTCCTCTCCCTCCAGTGGAAATAAAACAGCCAGTCAGTGAATGAGTCAGGAATAGTTGTCTGTATAATTCTTACAAATAATGTTGCTCACAACAGTGGTGTATTAAAGCCTAAAATATCAAAATCTACAGTCATCTGTAGACATGAATATGCAGTAGCTATGCTGTTACCTTTAACCATCATTTCATACAATTTTGAAGATTAAAATGCATTGGATTTGTATGGACTCCAGGTTAGGAATATTTAGTCATGTCAGGAGCTGGACTGAAAAGATGGCTCCTTAACCCTTCATATTTGTTGTCACAGATTTCAGGGGCAGCCAACAGGCCAACCTCTATGCTCCTGGAGACCGGTGCGTAGAGGCTAAATGCACTATGGCCGGGGTGTGTAAAAACACAATTGGCTACTAACTTTTAACTAGGTGACCTGAGGAAATCAGCAGGTTATAATAGCTAAAAGGCCAAACTACAAATAGTTGTCAGGAAGCGGACATATGTAATTGATGCTGATTGTGTCAACCGATTTTTATTTTGTATGCATCCTAGCAGATCCTGTTGTTTTTTATGGGAATAGAGTGGGTACTACTGCACCTACATAGCTAGCACAGTGTAGCTAGGTAACGTTAGCCAAGTAACGTAGTTAGCTAAAAAATAACTGGTTTTGATGAGACAAGAGTTTAACCCACTTAAAAAACACGTTGTTATTATTTTCAGGTGTCATTCAAAATCTTGCCTAATATTACTTTTACCTGTATTTCCGGATTCCATGGTTGCAACTAGACCTTTATAGCTGGTTGTTGCTAAGCCAGTTAGCTAGCACAAGAATGCCAAACCTCTTTTCTAGTTTCCGCTTCCTGTCCGTCCCCGAACTCACACCCGAGAACAGCAAATTGTCAGTTGTTGCTACCCGTACATGTTCCGCCTGGGTTGTCTCGTAGAGAATCAGAAGATGGCTGAAGCTCCCCCACGGCCCTGCCGGTTTTTTTGTCACCGATGTTCATCAGAGATCAACCCACGTCTCCCGGTATGCACCTTAGATAGGCTTTTTGTCGTAGACGAAATAGAACCAGGCCCAGATACCTAAGTGGGGGTTGGTTATTTCATCCACGGTTGTCTCTGTTCTGCATGGCTGAAGCACGACAGCTAGCTAACGTGTTAGCTTGAGCGACCGTACTGAACAACGTTTAAGTTGCCAGCTGTTGCCATCATGTTTTGACATCTAGCTAAGTAGCTTTGTTTGTAGTCTAATTAACTAGTAAACAGTGTGTCTGGCCTGTTCTCTAGTTTCGACATAGGAAGGTAGCAAATAAAGGTAGCTCGTATCTTGCATTGACAGCGTGTCAGTCTGTAACGACGCGATCAGAGACCTGTTCATTATTAGTGACAGCTTGGCAGATTAACTGTGTAATACAGTCTTCTAGCTCTTTCAAATGTACATGTGTTACTAACTAGCTATGATCTTAATAAACCTGTTTTATTAAGCTTCTTGGATTTTACAGTAGCTTTAACATAGCTAGGGTTTGACTAGATGTATGGTACTCATATATCTCTCAATTGCAATTTATCGTTGAGTGAATGGATCATCAGCAATGATCCATCGTCAACTCTATGAAAACACTAATGTATGTCAAAGAGATCTAACTGGAACTAATTTGTCTAATTTAGAATTAAATACATATCTAATAATCTATATAGGTACAGCTGTTTGTTTTAATTATTAAAGGAAAACAAACATGTATGAGATTGGGAGATTATAATTACATGATACATTTGGTATGTATCGCTTTCCTATAGGACTACACCTGTCCACGGTGTGAATCAGGCTTCATCGAAGAGCTATCAGAAGAGAGGAGGTACAGTATCATCTCCCTGTCCCTGAGTTCAAATCAGCAGCAATTCTCCATTAACAATTCGGTCTGTGAAACAGACAGGGGAACAGGCCATCAGTGTTCAGGAAAATGTGGATAGCTGAAAGTAACGGAAACCTGTAAACTCTGATATATTTTTTCTGTCCAGCACTGAAAATGGCTCCACTTCTACTGCCACCACCAGCGATCAGAACCGTCCATCTTTTGAGGTTTGTGACCAGGGCCTCAAACCAATGTCTTGGTCCACATAAAATAACAATCAGCCAGTCAGATTTTTCACAGACAAAATATGAACTCCCCCCCGAAATTACCCCAAAACACAACAAAGCTATGCTATCTAATTTTCTAAAGTATAATTGCATTCATAGTAAGAATGGATTATACTGAAACATTTTGGGAGGGGGATAGTTGATACCAATTGTCATTTTCCATGACGTCCGGCACAAAAGCATACAAATAGTGGGAGGAAAAATGTTGTAGCTAGCATATATTTCAGTTTGTTTGTCCCAAAAGACAATTCAAATGCTTGAAGAAATGCTTGAACTGTATGAAGCCCTTATGTGTTGCCAGTATAGCTGGTGAAACAGACATAATGCTGTAATTAGTGGGCGTTAAGTTTAGACCCTGTTTGTAAAACACAATCACTGTGTTCTTCAACCAAAAAATGCTCTTCTTGAACTCATACACTTTGGTTTGACAGCCTTGTAGTGACAGTGTTGTTTTCCCCTCTTGGTCTAATTTCCTCAGAGTATGGAGCACCAGCACATGTTTACATTTCCACCAGGATATGGCCAGTTTGCTCTGGGCATCTTTGATGAAAACTTTGACCTCCGTGCGGGGATGCCAATGGAAGACAACCGCGAGACAGAGAACCGGCGGGAACGGGAGATGGCGTCACGGCAACGTTACAGCGCCCGGCAACCACGAGGACGACACATCCCACGGCGACAGGGACAGAGACAAGAGGGAGTGCCCACGTTAGAAGGGTACAACTTTCTTGCCTTAGTAACCATTGTGTTCCCTGTGGGGGAAACACTGGAAAATCCTCGTTAAGGGAATGCATTCACTGCTTGTGTAACGACATTGGTCAGTTCACTTCTGTAAGGAATTGAGGAAGTTACTAAAATGTTTCTTATTGTCCCATTGCAGAATCATTCAGCAGCTAGTTAATGGAATCATAGCACCCACAGCCATGCCGAACATTGGGATGGGACCTTGGTATGTGTTCACTGTTTTTATATACATAACCGTTAACTCTGTTCAGTTCCTATAAACATACTATGTGTTTCTAGTCATTACTTTGAATTCTCCTGATAGGGGCATGTTACACTCCAATCCAATGGACTATGCTTGGGGTGCCAATGGACTTGATGCCATCATTACCCAGGTATTCTGAGAACCACAAAGCATGAAATTCAATGACAAGCAAGTACAATGCATTCTGGTGACATATCCACCACCTAATGACGCAGGATTTCCTCTCCTGTAGTTACTGAATCAGTTTGAGAACACAGGTCCTCCTCCAGCTGACCGAGAGAGGATAAAGAGCCTACCAACTATCCAGATCACAGAAGAACATGTGGGTGAGTTGACAACGACCATCCAGTCAATGCCAGAGGTCGAAGTTCATTTTTAAGGAATCACTGACAAAACATTTGAATTTTTTATTGCAGTTTCCAGTTTAGAATGTCCAGTGTGCAAAGAGGACTACAGTGTAGGGGAGACTGTCAGGCAACTGCCGTGCAATCACCTGTTTCACAATGACTGTATAGTACCGTGGCTGGAACAGGTGTGTGGGTGTGTTCACACCACATTTCTATTCATTTCACTGCAGTGATTTGTTCTCCTTATCCGAGTTGTCAGCTGAACATCATATACCGGTCTCCTTCCCTCAGCACGACACGTGTCCGGTGTGCAGAAAGAGCCTCAGCGGACAGAACACGGCTACGGACCCTCCGGGACTATCCGGAATAAACTTCTCCCCCTCCTCTTCCTCCTCATCCTCATCCAACTCCCCCAGCAACGAGAACTCTGCCAACAACTCCTAGACCTCCGTCACCATCTCACCATAACACCTCCAGCACACAACCAACACCTCACCCCCAACACCTCACCCCCCACTGCAGACTAATTTACACCCCCGGCTCAGGAGAGTCCAGAGGGCCACCTCTCAGTGCTCTGTGAGTCCTCTGTCGGGCTCTTGAGGTGAAACAATAAACCCTATGGACTTTGAGATGTGATTTTCACTTTCTTTTATCCCTTTTTATTGTGAACTTTCAACACATGATGATTCCTCCCCACGAGTGCTAAACTGGGGTTGATGCTGGCACCACTTCCGTTGGCGGTGTCTTGTAGTCCGAGGGAGTGAGTCAGCGCAATGGAACCGGAGACCGATGAGTACAGGCTGTGGTGTATAATAGAATCCACAGAAGAACTGGAACGGAGTATGTTTGGACCAGAGTGGACTACGACTTCTGATTGAGACACTCAATGTCTTTGTGCCATATGATGGGAACATACTGACATTTTCTATTTAAGAGAACTTTTTTTTACAACCATGCCGATGGGGAGAGCGCCATGTACACAGAGGTATTCGTATTTAAGAACATAAAGCAGGTCATCCACTGTACAGGATATCTTATGGAGAGAACTGCGCGTGGGCATCTTATGATTAGGATTTCTTTTTATTTCCAGCGTTGTGTTTGTTTTGCACAACATTCTGTTTGGTTTTAAGAATGTGATTTGGGGGGAAAATACTACTGAACAAAAATGGTATTGTGTCTCAAAATTTCTTCTGTCATTCCTCTATCATTTTAAGGCTCCTATCGTGATTCTCATATTAAAGTCTCACTCTGCATTTTCCCAGATTTGGTTTCAAAGGTATTCTCTTCTTTTTTTTTAAAGGCTACTATCAATTGACAAGATGGGTTTAATGCATCTTCAGAGTGGCCTCCAGTTTTTACTCACTTCCCTACTTGGATGTCACTTACAATGCCTTTCAACACGGTGCATTTGAACCTGTTCCAAGTGAATTATTTGGGGGAAAGACACCAAAAACATGCTACTCTGCAGTTCTAATTATAGCGTGACAGTATTAGTAGAATCTAGAGAGCCCTGTTGTGTGAATTTTATTCATTTGATTGTGTATTTGGTGAAATATTACATTTCTGGAATCCTGGGGCTTTGTTACACTACTTGAGAATTTTACCCTTCCTTTGTTCTTTCCTAGTAGTCAATTCTCACATTATTCCCTATATAATGTGGTGAAAACACTACATGAGTACAAATCCATTGTTAGCTCAATAGTTAGTGACTTTAAGGAAGCTTAGAGGGAACTGTGGGATTCTTCAAAAAACAGGAAATCTTTTATTTTGTACACACAGCTTTACATGACAAACTGATTTGTATTCATTGTTTAAATTAAAATGCAACTAACATGGTTTGATGTAAACACAATCTGGAACCATTTTTACATTTACTGTCCAACTGGTATCCTAAGGCATTTTGTTATAATATTAGATTATTGAAGTATGTAAAACAAATCCCAAATGTTTTTTAACAGCACTATATAATGTGCTGGGGCTTATTAGCATTTTGGCATGCCTTTCAAGTTTTAGAACATAACATTAAGTCTTGCACAGCAAATAACCTCAATAGTTTAACCATAGGTTACAGAATATGCTCATATAATATTTCTAAAACAGTGTTTAGAAGGTTTATCAAGCAAAGTGGGACGAGTCAATGACGAGACCAGATAAAATAAAGATTTTGCGTTTGACAATATATGTTAAATACAAACAGATTACGATTGATTTTGAAAATCTCCCACAAAAAAGCAATTCTATTTAATCTTTCATCAATCACCCTGAGGTCATGTTAAACACATCTGACAAGTGTTTGGTTTATGGGGTTGGCACAATATTCCTTTTCACTTCATTCCAGAGGGAAACAAAGTAGCAATCTTTCATCAGTTGTTTTATAACACTACAACCTAATTGAACATTTTTGACCAAAATGTTTTACTATATGGATGAGTACACATTTTGTGCTTTTGACCATGATGATTTGAATATTGTTTGTTGAAATTTATCAAAATAAAGCATTTAACAGAACCTGCGCTTAGAAGTAAGGTAATTCAGAATATGACCTTCTGGTGTAGCTCCAGGGTTCTAAAACATCTCCTAGGGTACTGGCAGCTATTTAATGTTTTTTCAGAGCTAGCACACCTGATATATTTTGTGAAGTAATTATCACTGCGTTGATTAGGTAAATCAGATGAGCTAGTTCTGGGCTGCAATAAAAATGTAAAACTTGAAGACAGGTTTAAGGAGTGTTGGTGTATCCTTGCTCGTTACTCCTAGTCTCTGGATAAATGTTTCACAAATCTCAGTTTTCAGAAAAATATTGTATACAGTGTAATGTGAGAGAATTTGAATCACTTTTTGGCAAGATTGAAATTGATATTGTCTGCTCTGAAATAAGTAATGCTAAAAAGATGTATGTGAATACTAATGCTTGAACGAGCTTGTTCCGATTTTTCACACTCCCTAAATTTGATTGTGTATATAACAGGAATCCTTATTCAAGTCAATTATTTGTCAGTTCTATGAATGTATTTCTACGCAGTTAGTAATAAATGATATGTGACATCCCAATAAATAACCGGGCCCTAGATACTTTAAGATTGTCTAACCCTCCTATCTTTTTCCCTACAGTGCCTTCAGGAAGTATTAAAATCCCTTCACTTAAACCACATTTCAGGTTATACATTTAATTAATAAATACATATTTCTTGCCATCAGTCTACATACAATAGCCCATATGGTTATAGAAATTTGTGCCACTTTATAAAAAATTGAGAAATTGAAATATCCCAAATAGCCTACATGAGTATTCAAAGTCTTTGACGTGACACTCCAAAGTGAGCTCAGGTGCATCCTGTGTTTTTGATCATCCTTGAGATGTCTTTAGAACTTGGAGTTCATCTGCGGGCAAATTCAATTGACTGCGCATGATTATATAAGGTCCTATATGTCACAGTGCATGTCAGAGCAAAAACCAAGCCAAGAAGTCTAAACAACTTTCCGGAGACCTCTGTGGAAGAATTGTGTCATGGCATAGATCTGGGGAAGATTTGAAAAAATTGCTGAAGCATGGTCAAAGTTCCCAGGAGCTCAGTGGGCTCCATCATTGTCAGAACAGAAGAGGATTGGAAATAGACTCTTCCTAGAGCTGGCCGTCCGCATTTACCTAGACTGCAGTAGTTGCCATTACAATTGAATTAAAATATCATTAACATAATAAGTAAATGCACTTTACATACGTAGCAGCAGAAAATTCTCGCCACACTGTAAGGCACATGTGCGCACAATGCTTTGCCAGACCACTGACCTGGAAGGTGCATAAACTCACTGACAGTGTTATTTACCTGGTAATTGACATGGTGCTCTCTGTGAATGTGCTGTTGCTGGTGATAGCTAAATTGTTTCAGCGCCAATGTGAAATGTTTTTAGTAGCTTCCCGAGGACAGAATATTTTTTTTCTGATTCTGTTCAAGGAGCTGGGAGGACATAAAGTGGGTATAGAAAAAGAATCACCCCCCTTTAAAAAAATCACATTTTTTTGCTCTGCAGCCTGAAATGAAAACAGACAAGAAATGTTTTTGTGTTATTCAGCTGTATTTAACACTTATACCATCCAAGTGATAGATATAATACCAACTTGTCAGAAAAAAAAATACAAATTAAAAAACAGGATCACTGAGTTGGATAAAGAATCAACCCCCTCCTAAAAATGACTTGTAAACCCAACCAGGTGTAGTTAATCACCTCAATGGCACACAAAGCCAATTGACTTTCAACTGTGATCAGCTGTGGTCATTAGCTCAGCATGAAACACGCTTTTCCTGAAGCGTTTCTGTCCTTGGTAGTGCAACTGAAGACAACAATCAACTATGGGTGGCAAGGCATTGTCAAAAGACCTCTGGGATAATGTTGTGGACAGGCACAAGTCAGGAGATGGACACAAAAAAATTAAGAAGTGGAAGGTATTTGGTACAACACAGACCCTCCCTGGGGTATGTTACTCCAAACTGGATGAAAGAGCCAGGAGGAAACTGGTCAGATAGGCTACCAAGAGGCCTACAGCAACTCTGAAGCAGTTGCAGGAATTCATGACAAAGAGTGGTCATTGTGTGCATGTGACAACAATATCACAAATTCTCCACAAATGTGGCTTGTATGGGAGGGTTGCCTATAAAAGCCACTCCTCAAGAAAGGCCACATGCAGTCACGACTGAGCTTTGCCAAAACGCACCTTGAAGATTCTACGGCCACGCGGAAATAGGTGTTATGGTCAGATGAGACTAAAATGGAATTGTTTGGCCTCAACGCCAAACGATATGTCTGGCGAAAATCCAATACAGCTCACCATCTAAATAACACCATTCCTATAGTAAAGCATGGAGGTGGTAATATCATGTTATGGGGTTGTTTCTCTGCAGTAGGGACTGGAGCACTTCAGTATAGAAGGAAAAATGGATGGGGCAGAATACTGTCAAATTCTTGTGGATAATCTCCTGCTCTCTGCCAGATAGTTGTCAATGGGAAGATTTACCTTCCAACATGACAATGACCCAAAGCACACAGCAAAACTGACCACAGAGTGGTTGAAGGAGAAAAAGGTGAATGTCCTTGCATGGCCTAGTCAGAGACAGACTTAAACCCCATTGAGAATCTGTGGAATGACTTGAAGACAGCAGTCCACAAACGGTCACCATCAAATTTAACTGAACTTGAGCAGTTCTGCAAAGAAGAGTGGTCAAATATTGTAACGTCTAGATGTGCAAAGTTAGTAGAGACATATCCCAACAGACTAAAGGCTGTAATTAAAGCAAAAGGTGGTTCAACAAAATACTGAAACAAGTGGGTGATCCTTTATCCAACTCAGTGATTATGTTTTTTAATTTAAAAAAAAAATCTGACATGTTGGTGTTATATCTTTCACTTGGATGTTAGAAGTTGCACTGAGTTAATACAGCTGAATGAAAACAAAAACTGTGTCTGTCTTCATTTCAGGCCGCAAAGCAACAAAATGTGATTATTTTACAGGGAGGGTGATTCTTTTCTATACCCACTGTATAGAACCAGACTTCCTGTTCATGTTCTTATTAGACCTACTGCTGAGGCTCATTTGTGTAACTGGACCCCTTTTCTCCTTCTGCTGCAGTCCTATCAGCCTAAACTCATTATCACCCATTTAGAGCTGCCTTATCTTTGTCCGGGTTTGGGATCCAGGTTTATTTCTACATGTGGGAATCTGAAGAGCCCACAAACATAGTAGAAAAAGAAAAAACATTCACCAGAAGAATGTTTAGCAGGTGTCCACCATGGAAAATGTCATTTTCATCTTAGGGGTTAAGTTGAAGTTAAAATGTACAATTGGACACAGCTTTAAGAATTAATGGTTAGGGTTAAGGTTGAATTTAGGCGTAAAGGTTAGGTTATTGAGATTAGGGTTGTTTTGAGGATTAGGGGATAAGGAACATGGATTTCCAGGGAAGTTAGGTTTCTGGTCCACACAAAGATAAAAAATAAAATGTGTGTGTGTGTTTGGGGGATAGAATGAAAAAATAGGGAAAAATATCACCCGTGGGTTATACATACCACCACCACCTCATCAACTCATTCAGTTTTACTTAATTGTAGGTGATTCAAGTTATAATCAAAGAAGTGACAAACACTTCTTGTGCATGCCTAAAATAATTATCAGTGCTCTATAAATATGTTATAGCCAGTTGTGGATTACGTTTGAGATGTTGCCATTGTTGTGATGTCAGTGGGGGGAAAAAAGCACCATATCCACAAAAATTGGAGCCGATTACCCCAAGATTACCCCAACCCCAAGTTTAACCTGTAACATGATCAGAGGGTTGAATGAATATTTGACCTGCAACATCAAAGAATCTTGACACCTTCTATGAAGACTGCGGAAGGGTCGTTCAAACCAGACCACCCCTGAGCAGCATTCCGTCAACCTGCCTCTCTGTCTGTCTCTCTGGGATTCCCCGGACCTCCTTGTATCTCAGCCAAGATCAATTTGTCTTTTTTGGAACTCTGCCTTTTATGCAAATTAATCCAGAGCATCATACTTAAATGTGTCATCATACCAGGAAGTGGAATTGAGGCAGGCAGCCTCTGCAGAGTGAGGGACACACTATCTGGCAGCACAGACTGGACCCGGCTTCTAACAGATAGCGTCTCTGTGAAAAGGTAAGAGACCTGCGGCAAGGATACTCAGAACACTTGTGACAACCTCATTGACCCCTGGAAAACATATTTTAGCATTGCTGCATGGATGTTTGAGACAAGTTCAGTAATTGCAGTCAACCTTTGAATGTCATTGACAGACTGCGTGCTATTAGCGATAGTGATTCTGAAGGCTGTGTGTCTGTGTGTATGTGTATGTGTATGTGCATGTGTGAATGTGTGCGTGTGTGCCTGGATTCATAGGTTTCACTGGTACTGTAACAGAAGAGCAAGGTCTCAATGGACACGGAAAAATACCAGGTCAGATATATTTTGGCTGGATTATAATGTGTGTGACGTAGATACTGATTAAATAGGAATTGGAATTAAAAATAGTCTACTGGGCACATTTTCAAAACCGACTTGGTCCCATCAGTTTAGACGGAGTGATTGGACCTGAGGATCCCTTATAAGAACTGTTCCCCAGTTTGCTGCTGTTCTTATTTGTTTATTGCATGATTATATTTCAGTAAGTGTCTGACTCACCTTTTGTAAATTTTGGGTTGCTGTTAGCGATGGACTGTACGTTTCAAGATTTCTGTCCTGGAAAATACTATTCACGGGTTTAAAAACCATATCTACCTATTTGTGGAAGTACTTGATGGCTAGAACTAGAGATTTTTGGTGAAGGCACCCCACTTCCAAATCATAATTTAATTCTACCTAGAATGCCATTTGGAGTCTTGGAATATTTGGGGTAAAATCAAAGCTGTGTCTTTGAGGATAATGTTTTCTGAAAACTCAAAATATGATACAACATGATGCTAATAAAAATGCATTCCTAGGTTTAAATGCCCTGATATAAAACATCAGATATGGGAAAGTATGGTGGAAACCTACTGGGAACTTGCTGATGCTGTAAGCATCAACAAATCACTGCATATAATGAGAAAACAGACTAGTATCACTTCAAGATTTGTCAACGTATCACACATTAATAGACGCAAGAGGGCGCTACAGCAATGTTTGACATCTTGTCATTGAAAACACCCTCTAAAAATGACATCATTGGTTCATTACTATCATGACGTTTTAATTAATCCTTACAATGCTGTATGAGTCATTGATTTTACATGACGATTTATTTATTTGCTAGTTTGATTTCTTTTTTGTTAAAGTGATAGTTAGACTACAGGTTGGATTATTGCCACTTTGTTGGTTTATTGAATAGATCAAGGCTTTAATAAATATAATAGCCTATGTTTTTCTCACAAAGACCTGATCAGAAAACAACTGTAATAAAGTTAATAATAAATATGATAAAGGAAAAACTTTCTTAAAACGATGCTTACATTATCTCGAAAAGTGGCCGCAGACAGGCTACACTTAGTTTGCACATAAGTCACGTACATCCTTTCCTCACTCTCGTTTCTGTCTCCTCTCGCTCTCTCTGTCCCTGATTGGTTTTCTTTAAAGCTAATTGGAGGCAAAATTTGATATGCCCAATGACATGGACAAGAATGAGGTTTCATCAGGTTCAACTGCTGCGACCATGAAAAAGAAGGCGGCAGGCGGCAGCGGCTGTAGCCACATCAACGCGCCCAAAACTGCCGCGTCCAATTGTACAAGAAGCAACAGCAGCAATTGTGTTGACTCTGTTCCCACTGCTCCTGCCGACGGCCAGAGCTCCCAGAGTGTTGAGCAACCCGGCGTGGCAAGCAACTCCGTCATGGAAGACACGGAGGACGGTGAGGAGGAGTCCAAATGTCAGAATCCACGGCTGCGCCGTGTCGGGGGGAGCGGCAGCGGTGGAGGCGGTGGCGGTAGTTTCAGGATGAAGAACTTTACACCAGGAGGGGGAGCCGCCGCTACGGCTACCAGAAAGAACTCCATCAACCACGAACCCAGCCTACAGCACGTAGGGGACGCGCCTGCTGCCAATGAGCCCACTGTCACATCCAAAGGGGCTGATACCACAACTTGTCCGGGTGATGCTGCCGGGCGCGGTGAAACAAACAGAGCGGCAGTGGCGGAGGCGTGTGGAACAGCGGTCGCGGTAGAGGATTTAAACGCCGCAGCAGGGGATGGTTGCATCAGCACCGCTCCATTTTCAAGAATGAAATGCAACAAAAACGGAGAATGCAGGAGGGACTCAGGCACAGGGAGCCTGCGTTCAATCATCTCCAACAAGACTGGCGGGGGAGTTAAGACCGAGGACGGGGGTAACCTTAGGCGCGGTGCTTGTAACTCAGCCAGGGCCAGCATGGATGGCTCCATCACAGGTTCCATCACGCATGGTCCCGGTGAAGGGAGCGCAAACCCCGGTGTTACCCCGATTTCTACTGGCGTCTCTGAGAAAAAGGACTCCAGGGTCTCCTTTTCCAACGCGCCGAGCAGAAAAGCCTCCTCATCCCTGCACGGCTCGACCCAGACTCAGACCCAGCAGCCCAGGAACTCAGTCACCTTCCAGAAGCCGGAGGATGGACCCCAGATACAGGCCGATGATGCGGAGACCGACGGTAGCACCTTCATGCAGCGACAATTCAGTGCCATGCTGCAGCCTGGAGTTAACAAATTCTCGTTACGCATGTATGGGAGTCAAAAGGCAGTGGAGAGGGAGCAAGAGCGGGTAAAATCGGCGGGCAACTGGATTATCCACCCCTACAGTGATTTCAGGTAAGAGTTAAATGCTGCCATTGGTTGCTATGGGTGCATATTGGCAATGTCATTGAGGGCCTAGGTGTTGCCCCATAGAACTATCAACAAGTTGTCATTGTGTATTTTGCCAAACACTCCATTTTCATTCGTTGTTAGGCCTATACCTGACATCCTACATCCTATCGGGATTGGCTGATATTTTAGACCATAGCGATCACATTTAAATAAAGAATGGACTCGATAATGATTCTCATTAAACAATGGGCCGTTGACAAAGACACGTGTGCAAAGCTCTCGACTATGTAGGCTTTTTGAATGGCGATGTAAACGCGTCCTTTCAAGGTTGTAAACATATGCCTATTTCTAGTGTTTTAAATGTCCTTATGGGAATTTCCACCAATTTTACTGAGGTCAGTCTGTGAACTCACTCTCATCAATTCAGAATAATTGTCTAATTTTGACACAATTATTATATAACGTCAATTGCTATTTACCATGGAGCTAGATTCATATATGGTTTGTTTCAAGCCGAGATTATCGCAGGCCTAGTAGGCAGTGCGCCAGATCCTCGGCTGTGAGGACTGCCTGGGTGTGTGATGCACCCAGTAACGGAATGTCACCTTGAGCCAAGTGTGCTAAAACCTCAAGCATGCTCACTCGGGACTTATCCTCCTCTATAACTCCCCGGATCTTGCATTAGTGACGGGGGTGTATTGCCTACTTATCACGCTTCAATCAACTATAAAAATAATTGACTTGACTTCCTCTGGCTTTAGAAACACATCTAGCCGTTGAGAGGTTCATGTTGAATATGAAAAGCATATTTTTTTGCGAATTTGTGACTGTCTCTTAAGTGCCAATCTATGTAATGTAATGGAATTTCATCTTTCTGCTGCTGGAGTTCTTAAAATACGGATTGGTGTTTCCCGTCCCTCATTTAAGCACCACAAGCAAGTGGAGAGCTCCCGCACCAGCGTGGATTTAACAGGTTGACATAGTGGCTTATTAAGATTTACAAACCACACATCGTATGTTTTTTGTTAAAAAATCTGATAACGTTTTTGAGAAACAACTTAATATGATTGTCTTCGTTCGACGGTATAGTTCCGAGGAGACTTGATTTTGTTGACATGCCTGTCTGTACAGGGTTTTCATGTTCATCATCAGCTTGCACTCTCCTACACATTCATTACACAGTCTCTCATAGGAGTTTTCATAGGTCTCATGAATAGCAACATTAGGGTAATCAATTATTTTAATGTTGTGGCGGCAACTGGGGAGCTGTGTTCACTATCTAAACATGTCAGACCATTTTGCGTCAGGCGCAGTGTAATGACTCAGCGTTGCAACTGCAGTGAGCCCTCTGACTGCGTGTCTTGAACATTCACTTAAACAAACCCCTCATTTGTCTGCCGTTAGTACCAGAAAACCGTTTAACCTGGCCTTGTCTATCTGAAATTAATTTAATAAAACGATATTGGTTTGTGATATAGAATAATTTAAGTTTAAATGTTCAGTTTCCATTTCCCATGCAGATGACACTTCTATGAATAGGCATATTTCTGTTGAGGATTGACTACTTTTCTTATGGTGAAACAAACCACCTAGTTCTGTGTTGTATAGTAATTCGATAATAAGTTCTACACTGGATATGTAGGTTTGGCAGCAATCACACACATTTTCTCAATATTAATTAACTAAACATTTTCATTCATACTGACTGATTTAATTTCATTGTAGCTTATTTACATTCAGTTTTTGTTCACACCAGTCTTTGTTAGAAAGTCTCCAGTGCCTATGAGTTTTCCACAGAGACTCTCCCCTCGCACTTTATGTATGTCCTTTACTTCATTTCATCCTCTTCTCTCCCTCATCCCTTTTCTTGTCTTCTCTACCCAAATACACCCACGATCACCTACACACACAACCACAAACCCGCAAACTCTTCTCGCTCATGCTCTTGCTCTCTACCTTCACTTCATGTTCTCTCTCCAGGTTCTACTGGGATTTCACAATGCTTCTTTTCATGGTGGGAAACCTAATAATCATCCCCGTGGGCATCACCTTCTTCAACGACGGGACCACCACTCCCTGGATCATCTTCAATGTCATCTCCGACACCTTCTTCCTCATGGACCTGGTCCTCAACTTCCGCACGGGCATCATCATCGAGGACAACTCCGACATCATCCTGGACCCGGCGACCATCAAGAAGACGTACCTGAAGACCTGGTTCATCGTGGACTTTGTCTCATCCATCCCGGTGGATTACATCTTCCTGATCGTGGAGAAGGGCCTGGACTCTGAGGTGTACAAGACGGCCAGGGCCCTGAGGATCGTACGCTTCACCAAGATCCTCAGTCTGCTGAGGCTTCTGAGGTTGTCGCGGCTCATCCGCTACATTCACCAGTGGGAAGAGGTAGGAGGCCATGTCACACGGCACCCTGGGAATGCTACATGGTCTCTAATAAATGTCTTGATAGAGTGCATCTACATTTTTCTATCACTTGTTGTTATATATATTAAATAGCTTGTAAAAGAAGGAACTGGAACTATAGACATACCACCATTCACTTGGTCTTTAAACTTTTGAGATGGCCTCTTCACTGCCAATGTATGCCAGTCAAAGAGTCAAGCTAGATGGTTTATGATGATCACTACAGATGTTGTGCTACAGAGGACTCTTAAAGGGGTTGTCTGATAGGAGGAAAGACAGCATAGTGACAATCTCCATGTCATGATTACAGTAATGGATTGAATCTATTGGAAATGAGATGGCAGGTCGTTGCGGCGTCACTAAATATCACATGACAATAATGATAATGGATTGGATTTCTTTTAACCATACTTTATGTCTAAAATGTTTTACTCTGAGAGTAGTTTTTTTACTTTGTACAATGGTTCACTCTCGTTATCCAACTACAATTGATGTTAAGTTACATTTTGGAGAAGGTAAGTCAATAAAGTAATAGCATCCCAATATGACCCATGGTTAAATGCATCAAGGTTGCCAGTCTAGAGAGGACTGTGTGGCTGTTGTCGAGGAGGAAGCCTCCAAACAGCCTTGTTATCTGTAATTCAATGGTAACAATGACTTTGGTTAGTGAACTGATTTGTAGGTAGTAGGATGTTGGATAGTGATTTGTAGGTAGTTGATGTAGTGAATTGTATGTAGTAGGTGTAGTGAATTGTAGGTAGAAGGGTGTTGGATATTGATTTGTAGGTAGTAAGGGGTAGGTTAGTGAACTGTAGGTTGTAGGTGTAATGAATTGTAGGTGTAGAGAATTGTTGGTAGTAAATGCAATGAATTGTTTGTTGGTAGTTAATGCAGTGAATTGTAGGTAGTAGGGGTAGTGATTTGTTTTAGGTAGTAGTGGGTAGGTATACTGATTTGTACGTATAAAATGTAATGAATTGTAGGTAATAGGTATAGTAAATTGTAGGAAGTAGATGTAGTAAATTGTAGGAAGTAGGTGTAATGATTGGTAGTGAATGTAGTGACTCATAGCTAGTAGGTGTATTGAATCGTAGCTTGTATGTGTAGTTAATTGTAGGTAGTAGGTGTAGTAGATTTAGCTAATTATGGGTAGTAGATGCAGTTGATTGGGTAGCAGATGTAGTTGATTGTAGGTAGTAGATGTAGTTGATGTAGTTAAATCTGGGTAGTTGGTGTAGTTCATTTTGGGTAGTAGATGTAATTAAAAGTAGGTAGTAGATGTAGGTAGTGAGGGATAGGGATAATGAATTGTAACTGGTGGGGTAGTGAATTGTTCCACAGGTTGTCTAAGCATAGTACACACTTCCATGTGTTAAATATTCCACCACCAGGAACTCTTGCTCCTCCATCCATTAGGATGAATGAATATCAAAGCAGACTTTTGGGTCTTGGTGCTTTAAGGTCGCAGAGTTCTTTTGAAGACTTTGTTGGCTGATAACCAACAAAGCTGTGATGCAGACGATCTGTCTGGAGTTAGTCGAGGGCCTGGAGTATTCCACTGCTTTTTACAACCATTCTCTCAGTGAAATATGTGTAATGTTGGCAGGAGGGATTACGCATTTAAACTCACTTTGCATCCTAATCACCATCAGTTTTGTTGTCACCTCTCAGTTTGACCCCAGACTCCCAGAGGATGTCAGCTCATCTTGATAAGCAGCCTATTAAATCAATGAAGATGCACAGGGAGGAGCAGGTGAAGTGAAGGAATGGCTAATTGTTATTATTAACAAACAATAGCCCAGTTAGACCAGCATTTTTTCTAGAGTAGCCTTTAACTAGGTCTCCATTCAGGAGGGACTTGATTGTCCTTTGTTCCTTATTTCCGCTTCTTTTTCTTCTCCCTGGGTGGGAGCTACTTGACCTTTGAATAACTAGAATTCTGGAGACATGATATGGCAAACAAAGCTGTGAATTCTAGGTCGAGGTGGATACTTGGCATGCATGGAAGATAAACACTTCGATTGGCAGTTGCTTGTCAGGCACCAACACGCAGAAAGACATGTTAGGCAGCAAAGACAGACATACAGAAACTGTAGACAGCATAGACAGACAGGTAAAGCAGATAGACAGCAGTCAGATGGACGGGTGGAGCACATAGACATCAGACAGACGGGTAAAGCAGATAGACAGCAGTCAGATGGACGGGTGGAGCACATAGACATCAGACAGACGGGTAAAGCAGATAGACAGCAGTCAGATGGACGGGTGGAGCACAT
>JACXGJ010000163.1:110958-129039 GCA_016801105.1 Esox niger
CAGACGGGTAAAGCAGATAGACAGCAGTCAGATGGATGGGTGGAGCACATAGACATCAGACAGACGGGTGGAGCAGATGGCAGATCCGGAATGACAAGCAGATATTCATAAGACTCCATATTCGAATACTTCCCAAATGCATCCTCACTTCATCTAATCCTAAATTCTTTAGGATCTCTCCACCATGTAGTTCTTATTCCTGAAAAAAAGGAATATATGCTTATAAAAGCTTATAGCAAATACCTATAAATAAAGGAGGAAGGTTTGATGCCTTGAACAAGACTACGGGGGGATTTTGGAGAGTTGTGTCTCGCCACAGTTTAGAGTTGAATGCTGTGCTCTTAACCTGCTTGTTGTTATTCAACCCTTCAGTTCATATCATATCATTGTTTTACACATTGATTATTATGTTTATTCAATATTATATGTACATTTTACACATTTATTATTATGTTTATTCAATATTACATATATATTTTACAATTTGGTTAATTGTTGTTAGATTCCATATATCTCAGTACTATCCATAATTTGACTTTGAGCACTTTCCATGACAGTAACATTCTAATTGTATTGTTCAGCCCAGGTGCCAACATAACCTGCATGCTGATTTCATTTAAAACAGAGTTAGCAGGATTCTAAGACTGGTAATATAGCTCTGATGCTCTCTGACTATCCCCACTACTCCTGTGCTGGTAAACTAGTCACTAATCATGAGTTAAACTCAATGCAACAGTATACCACTTTATATTGTTAGTTGCCAGCTCACATTAGAAACCAACTGTCAGATATCCTGAAAGGTTAAAGTGGCATTTAGAAAACCTACTTGTGATTCAATTCTATCAGGACTTGTGATTCACAGTCCTGATAGAAACACTGAATCAGGACAAGGTTAGATTCATTGCACCATACCATGTTAGTTTTGGGTAGTTTATACTTTAGGTTGATTCTAAAAATAATTACAGATGTTTAACATAAGACACCTTCTTGGTTTGATCATCTTTATAATAAATGTTGAGTGACTCTACCGTTGGCGGTTTCCTAGAGGAAAGGAAATCACAAAGGTCTTCTTGATATTCAGTGTCAAGCATGAGTTACTAACCCATTCAACAATGAAAATGTAAACCATGTTGTCAACACATGAGTGAACAAGGCATTTTCCTGCCAGTGTTGTCAATGTGTATTTGAACAGTAGCTCCCTGGAATTCAGAAAGATCTTTGAGAATTGCCAGGATTTCAAAGAAGCAGGACCCAATCGCCGACTTGATGGAAAAATAAAGGATTTAATGATGGAAATGGCAGGCAGGCAGGCAGGCAGACAGGCAGGCAGGCAGGCAGACAGGCAGGCACAGACATAAACCAAGCATAAAAACACAATGACTGACAAAGAGCTAACAGAACAGGGAAATTAAATAGGGAGCTAATAAGGACCAACAAGACACAGTTGCAGACACCAAGGACTGGCACAGGTGCCGGGCTAGGACACAAAAAAACACATTCAACCTACATTCAAAACCAAACCAAAACAGAACAGAACATGACAAGAATTTAGTTTTAGATGTGTTGCAATTGATCACTATGCTTTGTTGCCGAATCTAGAGATATGATTCAATCATTCGTAAATCTGTTAGAAAATCTAAATTTGAATGTTCTGACACATAGTGGCGTAAGAACCTTTCTTTAAATCAAGGAATTAAATATGTTGCCTTGGCTCAGTGGACAACAACGTTTTCCCAAACTTATTAACTGATTCAGAGGCTTAACCAGCATGTCACTGTATTTTTTAAAAATGACTGTTTCACTAGTGCCTTAGGGAGTCACTGACCTGGGCAGTTGGGGATTTCCTTGGGTACCTTTCCTACTTTCCAAAAATGTCAGATACTTATCGAGTCCTATAGATGTAAAAAAAATAATTACACAACTTCTATGTAAATTTGATTGTGCATTATCCCAGTTGGCTTTTTCTACCAGACTAAACAGTATGTGGTTCTTTTGATTTCACATGTAATCAAAACAATTATGTGGTTTTCAATTCACCCATTCTGTTTGTGAATATCAGATCTATCTTTGTGATATACTGGTTACTTAAGTTGGTTATTTCTTTGAGTTTATTTTCCTAGGTTTGCCTTTCATTAATATTGAAGTTGCCCAAAATCAGCAATCCAGACATAAATGTATAAGATTTACAACATTTTGCAAATCACATTCAGGAGAAGCATACTTAATGGAGTCCTTCATGTACTGTACATCAAAACAGCCCCTTCTCTCCCAGTGGTTCTCTTCTTTAGTGAACATTTGTATCCAGGAACATCACTCATATTTGTTAGACTGTTTCTTTGATGCCAGGATTTTTGATCATTAAGCAAATTTAGATTTGGTATCCCAGACCACATTGGCCTGATTGATAGTTTTGTAAAATACATATTTTCACTGAGTTTTGGTTTAGCTGTGTCCTGCAATACTCTTGGATATTGTCCTCGATGGAATGTTAATAAAACCATCATTTTTAAATAGGCAGTTGAAACTAGGGGCTCATAATGTTACCCAGACAAAAAATCCCAAGAACAAACAGTAAGATAAAAGTTGCTAAGAAAATCTCCCTAGACAGGCAGGAAAGTAGGAAAACCATAGATGGGAGCCTGTACGTTGTTGTGGCCTGTTTTCGGGCTGAGCTGGGTGGTGATTTTAAAAGCCATATAGGAGATTAACGTTATAGAAGGTTTCCAGTTGTTAGCCTCAATGATATGTTTAGGTGTTATTACCCATTTCTGAAAACTACAACAAGCATCAGGGATAAGTGAACGTATTATTGAAAACATATTAGAAGCTAGCAACTGAGTGACTGACTGTACTTTTCTGGACACAACCCGTTAATGGCAACAGAGCATTTTTGTTATCAGTCATCTCCAGCCAAGAGGATGATATGTTATGTCATCCGAATTACAACACTCACATGGATCAAGCTGTGGACGAGACATTCTTCAGTATCCCAAAGATGCTGGAAACTGGAAAAGACACCCTGAACCAGCAGGGACCAGAGGACAGCAGTGTATGTTTTGAGCTTGGTACTGCTAGCTAAAATATGACACATTCCTGTTTACTAAGCATTACAATTGTTACATAGGGCTGAGGGGACCTAGGTTGAACCCAAAATATCACTTTATCTCTTTTGATGAAATAATCTTTGTATCTCTTTGGAGATCAGAGACATGTATATTAGACTTCGTGGTCATGCAGGAGGGCTTTCAAACATTACTAATCACAATCAAAGGCTGAATAATTTAATGTACGAATGTTTGAAATGTAAGTTTATTGGACACAGTATTTCTAATGTTATTGTGGGTGTAGCAAAAATATTGTGTGGTAGGGGTAGTTGTTATGCAATCTTCAACAGTGCAGCATACATTAACAATTTAAAGTGAGGAAATCAAAACTTAAAATAACACTGCCTCTAAAATGTAAGTTCAGTTCTAGATCAGAATCTAGATCAGAAACATAACAGTGGACTTTGGAAAGGTACAGCTACGGGGACAGCTTCAGGGACAGCTACGGGGACAGCTCGGGGATACATATGGGGACCGCTACGGGGACCGCTAGGGGACAGCTAGGGGACACCTACGGGGATACATATGGGGACCGCTACGGGGACCGCTGCAGGGACAGCTACCGGGATAGCTACAGGGATAGCAGAGGCATTGTCTCCTCTTGGAGTGAATGAAAGAGAAAGAAAGAAAGATCAAGAGAGTCATGGTCCAACAGACCCAGGAGAATATACGTACACTAGGATCCAATGGGATACTAGATAAGACACAATGATTTACCCCAGACAGCCCCACTGGCACAGATTATTTTGGTGTACCCCAAACCCACTAACTACCCTAAGGCAAGGCTGAGTTTATCCCATAGAGTTCCCTCCCACCACAAAAGCCTGAGGGGGTGTAAAACTGGACAGATCTTCTCAGTGACTCAAACCACTCATGTTGAGCATTGCAAAATGCCTGGCATGGTGTGGTGCATCCTCTTAGGGACAGTAAGGGAAAGAGCAAACAAGCCAGTGATTCATCCTTCACAACCGGGTCAGTGGCAGAGTATCCCAGTGGAGAGGAGAGCCTTTCAGGCAGAGACAGCAAAGGTGGTACATCAGTCCAAGACCACGTTGTTTTCCTTCATTCCCTTGGGCCTGAGTACACTCAATCTACTGATGAAGTCCACCAAAGACTTCTTCAGAGTCTATGTCTCTATTATGGATTAAAGGATTATAATCAGACAAACAACTAAATACTGTATAACTCCTAATGTGATGTGTGGCCAAAGCACAGTATGACATTCTGTAATAGTTGCCACAGCAGCACCGTGTTCTAACCAAAGAATGTGGCACACCTGAGCATGAATTGGTAAAAAAAATATGTATATAAAAACGTAGCATATCCAATGAATGGGATACAGAAACAACTGTGGACAAGCTGCATTCTTAACTAAATCATGACAGCTTTGTCACAAATTCTAAATAGACTGATTTAAAAAGGAAAAAACGTGTTTGAACCCCGAGCTGAAGTTTTGCCATGATAAGTACTTATTTTCCATATATGTTTTGCGTTCTAATACTGTTACCTGTAGGTTTTAAATACCATTATCTGGGGAATAACACTCAGTGGAACAACAGCAAGCAGTGACAAATGACAGTGATTAATCGAGACAGGTATGTTTTTGGTTGTGCGAGAAAAAAGTCCAAAGGACAGCCAAACTATTAACATGAAATAAAAAAAATGACAAAAAACAAAGGCACAAACCCCCCAATCAAATTGAAAAAATAAAATTAACTAAACAGCAGCAGCTTAATAAATGACTGGTCTACCTGATGCAGCAGGTCACATGCCAACTGTGGTGTAACTATCCCACCGTGTGTCTGTGTGTGTATGTGTGTTGGTTGCAGCTATAAATGATGTGTTGTATCTGGCTGGAACACATGTCTGCTCTGTTTGTGTTCTGTCTGGTTCTGACGGGAAGCCTTCTCCCCCCGTCATTCTGCTTAGTACAGTCCAGAGGAACGGCAGGACACATAGTGTTGCTGACTCTAGTCTTCTTCCCTTAATCCTGCTTCAAGGACCTGTCATGTTGATCACTAGAAAACGCTGAATCAAATTAAACAGGCAGTCGTTATGAATTCCATGACTGAGTATGTTTGTCTCTCTCTCCCTCAGGCGCTCCATGTTGCACGCGCACACGGGCATACGCTTTCATCCCTCACTTCGCTTTAAACAATTCTCTGTGTCTCCAACTCTGTTTTAGATCTTCCATATGACCTATGACCTGGCCAGTGCGGTGATGCGTATCTTCAACCTGATTGGTATGATGCTGCTGCTGTGCCACTGGGACGGCTGTCTGCAGTTCCTGGTTCCCATGTTGCAGGACTTCCCCTCAGACTGCTGGGTCTCCCTCAACAAGATGGTGGTATGTGTTTGATGGGGTCCTTACATTCACAAGTAGAAGAGAGGGAACCCTAAGAAAAACAATGTGAAAATAAGTCAGAGCAACATGATTGAGGTACACCCCCGCAAACATCCCTCTCTCCCGGGCCATGGCGATGACAGGAGAGATTAAAGAGGGAAAGGGAGAAATGTGCTTGGCAGCTGGCTTTTTGTTCTCGTCTCCTTTCACTTGGGAGATTAATGCTCTATGTTCATAGGTCCATCCGTCAGGCCAGCTTGTTACAGGCCCATGGAAAACAGTTCAGTCTCCATGGCTGGGCACTTGCCACAAGGCACAGGTCCAAATGGGTTTTTAAACGGATTGGGTTCTGCTCCCCAGCCATCATGGGGCCTGCCACCACAACTCAAGAATGTTATGTTATTTGCACATTTTGCCACAGGGCAGATGTTGAAGTGTTTTCCATGTCGACTGATTGAGAACTGAGAATGTGAATTTTACTTTCCCATCTTACGACCCTGGAAAATATTGTGACCAAAACAGGGATTAGTTGATTAATTTGGTAAGCGCGGTCATATAACAGTCGTGTTTGTTGATATGGGACCATTGGAAAAGGGCGGGACTAGCCAGGACACTAATGAAAGGTTCAGAACATAACATGTCAACCTCTCAGGAGTGTTATTGTTAGTTCTCATAAGAGCGATGTCAGACCAATAAATCCGATTGGTCAAAAAGAAATTGCTCTGATTGGTCAAATTGACGGTCAAATTTGGGCTGCTGGTGTTTGCTGGATCAAAATTAAGCTCCTTGGCCCAATTTTTGGTATATGTATTAATGAAAATGACAGTAGATGCTGTAATTCTTTTTTTAAATCAGGTAATGTGGGAGTCAGTTCTAGGAATTTTCAATCATGACTTGGGCACTATACAAGACTTCAAAATAAGTCCTTATAGGATATGTAATGCATTAAATAAAACCATATGAGATAAGTAATGTATTAAATAAAACCATATGGGATATGTAATGCATTAAATAAAACCATATGAGATAAGTAATGTATAAAATAAAACCATATGGGATAAGTAATGTATTAAATAAAACCATATGGGATATGTAATGCATAAAATAAAACCATATGAGATAAGTAATGTATTAAATAAAACCATATGGGATATGTAATGCATTAAATAAAACCATATGAGATAAGTAATGTATTAAATAAAACCATATGTGATATGTAATGTATTAAATAAAACCATATGGGATATGTAATGCATTAAATAAAACCATATGAGATAAGTAATGTATTAAATAAAACCATATGGGATATGTAATGTATTAAATAAAACCATATGGGATGTATAATGTATTAAATAAAACCCTATGGGATAAGTAATGTATTAAATAAAACCATATGGGATATGTAATGTATTAAATAAAACAATATGAGATATGTAATGTATTAAATAAGGCCATATGGGATAAGTTATGTATTATATAAAACCATATGGGATAATTAATGTATTAAGATTTCAATATCCACGTCTCTGTCATTAACAAATACAGACATGGGTGGTAACTCTGCAATAGAGTCCCTAACCAATTTACCCCGTGGATGTATTTCATTCCTATGTCAAGCCTGTATAATTGGAGGGCAGCATCTCTCCAGAGGGCAGTGGCTCTGTAATTAGAGGCCAGGCTGGTTGGTTGCAAGTCCCTGAGGCCACCCGCTTGATTGGCTGACATCTCGTAATGGGCCATTGAGATGGACTGAAGGATTTCAGAAACTCACTCTTAAGAGTATATGGCTGAAAACAGAATGACAGAATCTACTGTATCAGGCCATGGGTTTTCTGAGGGAATAGGAATATGGTCAACTTGATATTGTGAGGCATAGTTGCCTATGCAATTACCATTGTTGCTCATAAGAAAAATAAATAGCAAGGACCATGGCAATTAAAGTAGCTAGTCTGCACACCATGTCTTCACAGTTCCCTTAAAATGAAATCCATAAAAGGATTACAATGATTTTCATCCATCAATCATTCTACACAACTTATTAAATTCCCCAAAAGTCCCAAAATGAGAACATATTAATTTGATATACCTTCACATTCCAGAGTTTTTACTTCATGGAAACAGCTTTGAAAGATATCACAGAAGTCTTTTTGAAAGGGATTCTACCAACCTTGCAACATCTTGTAGACAACTTATTCTACACTCTTTGTTTCTGTTAGATTGTTAAGTGTGGTTTGGAATTGCTAATGGGCAACAAATCGTGTCACAGCTTTCTTAAGCAGATTTAAGTCAGGATGGAAACTGGACTACTCACAAAGACCCCAAACCTATTGAAAAGTAATTTGTGTCTATCATTAAACCTGTGTCTGTGTGTCTAGTGAAAGAAAGAAAACTCTACCTAAGGTTGATATTTTCAAATGAATGAGGCAGGGTTTGTGCTTGCCTGCTCATTTCATATTTCTTTTGATCCTGACGAACTCCCCAGTCCCTGTTGACAACAGTCATGCCGTAACTGGATGCTGCCACCACAATACTTTTTAATATAAAGACATCAATGACATAGCATTTCTTCTGTTGATTTCTTTGCTAGTGATGGTTAAAGTTTAGCCTTCGATAGAGTTCATTTTCAAACAAGTCAACTCCACAAACGAGGACGCTAAAGACCAACTGGAATATTTGACCTGATTTGAGCAAAGGTGCTGAAATGTTCTAGAACATAATTCACAAGTATTTACTCTGCAGGCTTTAAAGATATACACAATTAATACATATTTTGGTCTTTTATAACTTCCCCTCAGTCGTGTAGATCTATAGAAAATCTGAATGTAACCCATCTTAGATGTAATTTTAAGGTATCAGAAAGGGCTGAATGTACTTTGGCTAGGCACTGTAAGCACTGACCCAATGGACGTTTTATATAGACTGCCATTGCAACCACCAGGCACCAATGGGGGAGTGGGATGGTGGGATGTAGGGAGAGGGAGAAACTAACAGAGAGTCAATGTTTCAGCAGTATACAGCCATTCATCAAAGGAGTGAAGGAGATAAATGGATAATGATAGTGACAGCAGGAGCTGCTAACAGAAGTCAGGTGTTACGCTTTTGACATTGTAATCATTGCTGTCGACAAAAGGGAACTGGATTATAGACCGTAAAGAACACAGACGTTTCATTGAGACAACCGGGCTAGATATGCAAACACTTCTTTACCTTGATTGCTTTGGTGAGACATCAGTCTCTGCTGGCATTAGGCTTGTGAAGGGAAAACGATTGGATACGTATTTGATACCTTCCTATTGATTCTGTAGCTGCCGTTACGATGAGCTTGCCCTCTCATTTAAAGTGACACCAGCCGGCAATACCCTCTGTTTTGGGCCTGCATATATACACTAGCTAGTCAAGTGGGCTAGTATGCATTATAACAGTGAGCTAATGTAGCCTAGTGGGTAAGTGCATCATCCCAGTGACCGGAAAGGACGTAATCTGTCTACAAGGCAAGCAATTAGCCGGTCAGCCCTTGAGAACAGCAGTTAACCCAGATTGCTCCAGGGTCACCATCCACAATAGGACAGTGGGAGATGCAGAAACCTAATTTCTTAATCACATGAGTATAATACACCATGTGTGAAGTAGGACAAATATAAGCAGCCACCTAACACATATTCAAGTGGATTTAGAGTTTAAGAACACATACAACATTACATGACTAACCGGGCTTAAGGAATCTGACTCTACAGGTACTGTTGACGAACAAACTGTGGTATGAGCTCAGTGAATAGATTAGGTACAACAAGAAGTGACAGTTAAATGAAACACAAATAGAACACTGACAGCCCCATTAGCTGGTCAGAGGTATTTACCTGCGAGTGATCCTACCAAAGTCAAATTTTCCTGAATATACAGCAGGGTTTCTGTCGTATCCAATGTATTCTGACGTAGGATAGACTGGGGTGTCGCCAGACAACAGACCTTGCTTCCTTGCAACAACTGAGTCTGAGTCACGAAGCACATCTCGCTTCTGCTTCTTCTCACAGTGAACTCCCAACCAGGATGCTTGTACAGGCACACACACACACACGCACACAGAGACACACACACACACTGGAAATTAACGCATTTGCGGGCAAGCTACGGCACAAAGTCTGTAGAGTGCAGAGAGACGAGGCCTCCCTGACTAACAGTCACCCCGGTGAAACCACCCTTCGCTGGACTACACTGTCGATGTAACATAGATAAGTACCATAAGCTCACTCCTCACACAGCCTGAACTGGTAGGAGTAGAATTTGTATCTTTTTCAAAGCTCAAACAGTTGGAATGTTGCCAGGTAGGCGGGTCATGTGTGTTTTGAGGCAGAGTGCGGCGAGTTCGAGCCTAATGTGGTGTGAGTCAGTTGACGAAGCTAAACTGTTAGCCGCAACACGTTAACATCAATGCCTCAAATGCCAAGCAGCAATACGCCACTGTACTGCGAGTACCTCAAGTATCTCGCTTCTCCGTCACAAATGGATTTGATGTTATTATCAACTGTATGGTGAGCTGCGGGTTGAAGTTTGGAGATCATTACGGTCAAAATGAAAATCTCTACCAAAACAAGTTTATTTTGACAAGATGTATGTCTTAAAGTATTTGGTATTTGGCCTTTCTGTTTGCACCCTTGTCTCTGTTTAAATTCGGATCTGTATTAGAATTGCGTGATTCTCGTGTTTTATATTTCCTTTCACAAGTGTTACTGTTGCTGTTGTCAAGAACCGGCAAACATGTAGTTGAATGGCCTATACCTTGTGTGTGTATATGACAAATACACATTGAAACCTGAAACTCCATCATCATGGCTGAAGTCAATGAACGAGGATGCCACTATTCCTCAGCTTACTATTAGTCAATGGTGTCTGGGTAAAGGATGTACCCAGACACCATTGAACACAGATTTTACGGTGTCCTCTTCCCAGTAGGAATGATGGAGGCAGTGTGATGAGGTATCCAGAGAGAAATATTTGCCATTTTAGTTAAAACAACAAACCAAAAAACCCTCCAAAGTCACTCGTAGTTATACATGCATACATTTGATGCATGGGGTGCCCCGGCAGGAATCAAACCCACAACCTTTGTCATTGCAAGGCACAATAATCTATTTACTGTGCCCCACAGGACCGCTGACAGAAGGGAAGGGAAGGGAGAGAGATGTCTGTTGGTCTGTCTTTGAATGGTCACTAGAAATTTGGACAAGCTAGTTGAAACAGAGACTGAGTTGTCAGCTGTATCAAATGTGCTGTATTGTATCTGCTGATATTTACTCAGCTTATCTATCCCAATCCACACCTGCCCATCATCTCTTGGCGGGTGCCTATCGTGACCAAGCAGAGCAATGGCCCCTATTTTGATTTGGGGGGAAAATGACACATTTTGAGAATGTGCCAGTGAGCACCAAGTAAACATACATCTGTGTTCTGGCTTCTGGTGTGACCTCATTCATTTGAACACTCTCAAGAGGAAAGGTTGTTGGAAGGTCTTTTAGGGGTTCTTCAAAGTGAAACTGTGTCAGTTCTTCTAAGAACCCTTCAAAATGATTCTTAAAATAACAATTTTGTATTAGTTCTTCAAAGAACCATTTAAAGAACCTTTTATGTAGGTTTCTTTTTACATTCGAAAATGAAAAGGTTTTTGAAGTATCCTTTGCTTTGAAACTGTGAGGGGACCCCTATAAGTTCTTCATGGAACTGTAAATAATTTACTTACCTGCTGAAAAATACTACCAAACCTTCTTCAAATTGATGTATGGGGAAGCATTTAAATAGGGGTCCTCAACCAGAAGTTTTCTCTGGTACACACATGCTGGAGGTGAACTCATTCTCCAGCCAACACCCATGATTGCCAGCTAAACCACAGCGAGTCGCTAGAATGCAAGGCGACTAGACCGCCACCCATCCACCCCAGTGCCACTGAGACCCCTTTGCGGCATCCTCCACTGGACCACCAGGATCCCTTGATGTACCGGGACCAGGATTCAAACAACTGACCGCAATGCGCCAGTTGTACTGCAAGGCAGTGACTTAGTCCACAATTATTTTCTTTCATTTTATCTTTCTAAACCTTCTCTTTCTTCTCTCTTTTTCTCTCTCTCTCTCTGCAGCTTGGGCTATTTTGGAGGCAAAGTGCTGATCATTCATCCATTATTCACTCTCTTTCACTCTACTGTTTCTTTCTTCACATCCACCATTTAGTCATAGCCCTTGGTAGGGCCAAGGGTTATTTTAAGAATCGGTTTTCCCTCCTGTGTTATTGCCTGTTAAATCCCTCCCTCTTTTTTACAGTAAGTCTTAGATATGGATCAGATAGTGCCCTGTATTTTGTTTCAGGATAGTAACATATATATATTATAGTGTAGATTCTACCTGTAGCTGTTTAGTTTAACAATGAGAAACAAAATAGATTTGTGGTACATATAAGACAAATTAAAATATAATTATAATAACCTCCTTTTGTTCCAACTTTGATGTTCACACAAACTTCTACCAAGCCATTAGAAACTCAAAATCATTGTACAGTGTTTGCATAATTTCCTCTTTGTGGCAGAATAATAATTACAACAACTGTTTTGGGAAATGTGAATCATATGTATTCAATCCAGTCAATATATGTAAATAATTTGTGTGACTGCTATACAGTGGCAAAAATGAAACATAAAAAGCAATGACCATGACAGAGATGACTGCCTTTCAATTGTATTTGAGATGAAATGCATTTGTCACCAAAGTGTAATTTGAGGCTGGAGATTGAGACCTTGATTAGCATTTTCTTGCTCGGCAGTATTAATTTCAAAGATTGGCCTTTGATCTTGTCAAATTTTCTTACTCCCCCTTTCCTGTTTTGAACTCCTTCCAGAATGCAAGCTTTTCCTTATTGTTTTCATTTGTTTTCACTAGAACCTATTAATCAACACGTCTTATTTCAACACCATTCTAGGTTTTTCTCTCTTTCCTGTCTTCCAACACTTCTTTGACTTTACTCTCCTGCCTTTCCACATCCTAGGACTCTCTTTGACACTTCCTCCTGGCCTGGCCCTGCCTTTTTAACCTGGCCCTGCCTGTTTAACCTGGCCCTGCCTTTTTAACCTGGCCCTGCCTTTTTAACCTGGCCCTGCCTTTTTAACCTGGCCCTGCCTTTTTAACCTGGCCCTGCCTTTTTAACCTCGCCCTGCCTTTTTAACCTCGCCCTGCCTTTTTAACCTCGCCCTGCCTTTTTAACCTCGCCCTGCCTTTTTAACCTGGCCCTGCCTTTTTCTCCTGGCCCTGCCTTTTTAACCTCGCCCTGCCTTTTTAACCTGGCCCTGCCTTTTTAACCTGGCCCTGCCTTTTTCTCCTGGCCCTGACTTTTTAACCTCGCCCTGCCTTTTTCTCCTCGCCCTGACTTTTTAACCTCGCCCTGCCTTTTTCTCCTCGCCCTGCCTTTTTAACCTCGCGCTGCCTTTTTAACCTCGCCCTGCCATTTTCTCCTCGCCCTGCCTTTTTAACCTGGCGCTGCCTTTTTCTCCTCGCCCTGCCTTTTTAAGCGCTCGCTGCCTTTTGCTCCTGGCCCTGCCTTTTTCTCCTTGCCTGGCCTGGCCCTGCCCTTATCGCCTGGCTTTTTCTCTCCTGTCCCAGCCTGGCCCTGCCCTTTTCTCCTGGCCCAGCCTGGCTGTGCCCTTTTCTCCTGGCCCAGCCTGGCCCTTCCCTTTTCTCCTGGCCCAGCCTGGCCCTGCCCTTTCCTCCTGGCCCAGCCTGGCCCTGCCCTTTTCTCCTGGCCCAGCCTGGCCCTGCCCTTTTCTCCTGGCCCAGCCTGGCCCTGCCCTTTTCTCCTGGCCCAGCCCTACCATGCATACCTTCACAGAACAAGCGGAGGAAATTGAGGACATTTATGGTTGTCCTGTCATCATTTCACTGTCCCCTCATTGCCTATCCTTCCCCGCAAGCTGCTGTTAAATCCACTGTTTATCACTGCATACATAGCTTCTTCAGGAAAGTGGTTTCCACCTTTTCTCATAAATCCTCTACATCTTCCCCTGAAATGTCAACCCCTTTAAAAAGAAGGTTGATGACATCCTCACTCACTTAGTATATTGAGTTCACTGCTCTCTTGAAGCTACTCTATGCATCTACCTCTTTTTCCCTGCTCTCTGCTGATGAAATCTTCCGACTAGCGACGTTTGGTCTCCCAACAACCTGCCCCATTGACCCCATCCCCTCCTCCCATCTCCAACCATCTCTGGAGACCTACCATTCCTCACTTCAATAATCAACTTGTCTTTGACCATTGGCCCCACTGACATCTAGATAGCTAGAGTTTTTCCCCTCCTCAACCTCTTCTTGACCCCTCTGACATAAATACTCCAGACAATTTCCCTTTTGTATTTGTTTTCCAAAACCCTTGAGCGTGCTGTCTCTGACCATCTCTCCTGTTATCACTATTAGAATGATCTCCTTGACCTTGATCAGTCAGGCTTCAATGCAGCTCACTCAGTCCGAGACATATCTCATCTGTGTCACAAAGGCTCTTTGCGATGCCCAAACGGACCCACTCCTGGCTTTTAACCTTTCCCAGTTTTCCCATCTCAACCTGCTTCTACACACACTCCACTGGCTTCCAGGTGAATCATGCATCCACTACAAGATCACAATGCTCACCCTAAGAGCAGCTAGAGGACCTGGCTCTCCTTACTATCAAGCAATGCTCCAACTCTACACCCCCACCTACCCGTCCCTAGCTCTGGTCTTCTCTGGTCTCCCTGTAGAGTCCTGCCCAGCCCAAAGTTTTCTCTTTCCTTGCACCCTAGTGGTGGAACCAACTTCCATTGAAGCTGACTTAAGTGGATCTAACATAACTTCAGTTATCTTTGCGCTCACCAGCATTCTTACAAAAGTGAAAAGAAAACATTGTTACGTAGTAGCTCAAGCAGAACACACTCCCTAGATCATATCGGAGCAAAAAACAATCCATATTTCTGTCTGCATATTTTTAATGGGTTTATGTTTTGCCATTGTCAAGGAACAGCATTTACCACTGCAATGCCACTCTAAAATGTTCTCCCTTGCACAGGGCTGCCCAACACTGTTCCGGGAGATCTACTGTCCTATAGGTTTCTCTCCAACTCGAATTTAGCACACCTGATTCTATTAATTAGCTAGATGAAAAGCTTAACTGGGTTAGTCACAAATGGGGTTGAAGAGAAAACTTACAGCACAGTAGATCTCCAGGAATAATGTTGGGCAGGCCTGCCCTAGCCCGTCCCCTTTATATCTCCTTGATGTTTTACTAGTCTATAAAATCTGAAGAATATGGATGAAGGTCCAACTCTGCTAATACCTACCTACCCAGACCCTTCAGATCTGGAAACATCTGATGGCCAAGAGCGGAGAGTATGGAACGAAGTGGGACTGGATTCCTTTACTTGTAACTTCTACTTCCAATAACAGACTGGTGAAAGGGTTGTAGAGGTTTATCACACAGTCTCTTCAGCTGTCATTCAAGCTATCAGCAAATGTGGAGGCAAGGAAAGGAAGCTATCTATTAGTATTGGGATGTGGCCGAGCTAGTAGGCGTTCTTTCCTGGATCATTTGTAGTGAAAAACCAGCCCTGACCTCAAGAAATTGCTGAGTCTGTACCAAAAACAAACAGCAACATTACAAATCAGCTGAAGAAAGCCTAAATCTGTTTGAAATACAAGTCCTCTAACTTACCGACGCAATCTAATGGACGTCATAGCAATGAATCCTGCTGGAAAGTATTGTGATTCCTGTGCGTATGTGTATGTGTGTGGATTCCGATTTTTTGAAAGGGCATATTTAATGGCCTCTCATTAAAGTCACTCTCTCAGGAAATCAGCTCAGAACCTCCTATCTCTCACTTATTAAGCCTCACAGGATTCCCCCAATCTGTCTCTCCCTTTCTCCCTCTCTATCCCACTCTCCGTCTCTAACCCTTTATCTCATCTTTCTCTCTCTCTGTCTCGTCTCTTACTATCTCTCTGCCATCTCTCCCTATCCGTAATTCACCTTCTCTTCCTCTCTAACTCACTGCCCTCTTTATCTCCCCTGAGTCCTCATTTATACCGCTTCCTCTCCTTGTACCCTTTGTCACTAATTTGGGCTACCTTTCCCACCCGCTCTATCACCCTCTACTCTCTGTGTCTTTGAGTCACCAACCTTAAAGTCTTTCAGTATCTTTGGCCCCCATCTGTTCCTTGTCCTCTTCTCCCCATATGTGTTTCTCGTCTTTAATCCATATTTTAACATGTTTTCTCTTTCATTTCTCCCTTTCTCTATGTAGAATGACACCTGGTCGGAGCTGTATTCGTTTGCAGTGTTCAAGGCGATGAGCCACATGCTATGTATTGGTTATGGTCGCCAGGCCCCAGAGAGCCTGTCTGATATTTGGCTCACCATGCTCAGTATGATTGTGGGGGCCACCTGCTATGCTGTCTTCATTGGCCATGCCACAGCACTCATACAATCCCTGGACTCATCCCGACGACAGTACCAGGAGAAGGTAAGGAGCCTCTATACTTTCATCATCCTCCAGCTACCCCTCTCCTTTTGTACCAAGTTGTCATCCAGTCCCTGGACTCAGCCAGTCAGATGATGGTTCCAAGAACACCCCCCACTTACATTAATTCATTTTGCTGCTCGGGTGAGTGGCAGTTTTTGATGGGCCGCTTCCAGTATGATGGCATATCTTTAATGATAATGATGATAACTACTGCATCAATTTAGATGTAACTACAGTGACAAGCCCAGCTGCTTGACTGGTACAGTGAACCTAGATATTTCCTGCTCATTAGTAAATTCACTTTTTAACTGCTGGGCTATTCTTTCTAGTCATATTAATTCTGCTCTAAATAATGATTTAATTTTATTTGCTATGAAAAGTTTGTATTGCAAAATGTAATAATTATAAAAATGTAAGTATTACTTACTTTTACTGTTTTTCAGTCGCTAGCACACTAAAACTGGTAATATGAACAATATATACAAAACTTCCAGTTCCATGAGGAAGACTATATATCCCCAACCCAAAAGCACTATTCACCTGTTTTCAGACAAATGTCTGTTTCTTAAAAAAAATAAAATTGACATATAACTCTCTTCGTAAAGCATAGCTGCCACTATGTTGTCACCCGTGTAGGGGAATGTTACTTTTCAAAGTAACTAATTACAGTTACTAATTATAGTTCCCATAAAGTAACCAGTTATGTTACTTAGTAACTTTAAGATCAGTCCTTGGATTATATAATCACATGGTTATTTATGCCCAAAAGGTACCAATTTAATGGGACATTGTATAATTATACAATCAGATATTGACAAAACATGTTTTTTTTCTAAATAAGTTGGGACAACTGAAAGCGGACTGAAATATGGGACTGTCCCGGGAAATAAGGGACATCTGGTCACCCTATATTATGGGATTACTTACATAACTAACATGTTACGTTACTCGTTACCTTTCAAATGTCTGACTATTGTTATCTAGTAATGTGATACCCCCAACACTGATTGTCATATAGTAAACACTGCCATTCAATATACCATCACACATTTGTCATGGTTTTAACACTAAAGCATGATTAGCCAGCAGGATGTTAGCATGAATAATAAGGTCCACAGTACACTCATCTGTGATATGGAAGAATGGATGACAACATCAGAGAGAGGAAGAATGAGAGGAAATGGAGGAGAAAGAACAATGATCAGTGCTTTTTATGGCACTGTACTTGACCGTGTTCTTGTACATGATTTGACAGTGAGGGAAGCTGGGCTGAGAGTACAGGCAAACCTGAGCTATTTCTCTGTTGCATCAACTGTCCAAACTTTCAGAAAAAAAAGTAGGCAAAAGGTTTTTCTGAACATGGTTGTCAAAAAAAGTTACACATTTAGAGAAATCCAGTCAAGAAGAATAATTCATGGCCCACAAGGCACATGAGGGAAGAAGGAACTTCCATATGGACGGTATCATTGGTGAGGCGATAATGACTAAGAACAGGTCTCCATGCTTCAAATAAGGACGTGACCACTGAACTCTATACATGTTTCCTTATTGTCTTCTTGGATGATTCATAGTGTAAAACACCCCTAGAAAAATGAACAATTATTGTATTATTTTATTATCTGTACACTTCAGCATACTCTCTACATAATTTACAGTCAATAATATAACGCAAAGTTCAGAAACCATGGGGGAAAATCTAAAACACCCTATGGATATCGATTCATTAATAACTTTCTGTAATCGTGATTTCATCTCATCTCAGCAGTTGGCTATGGGTATTCTATAGTCTCACTGTATTATATGCTTCTTGTGTGGCTTCTGAGGTAAAATTTACAAGAAATATAAAATGTTTTTAGTCGTTTTTCATTTTGTGTGCAAAGTCAATTTTATTTAATCAATATGGTGTAAGCTTTGAGAACTGTGACAATGTTTTGCACACACACACACACACACACGCGCACACACACACAACACACTAACAAGTGTGTTAGCGGATGTAAAAAGCAGTATTTGTTAAACCCCACTTGGTTGTATCTATCAGACAGTGTCCTGTAAACCTGTAGAGCACCATGTGGTGTTCTGTGAATCGCAGGAAGGTGTGTGCGTGACCCAG
>JACXGJ010000163.1:129139-165475 GCA_016801105.1 Esox niger
CCCCCTCTCCCCCTCTCCCCCTCTCCCCCTCTCCTCCGCTTGATTGCCTTTCCGTGCCTATCTCACTTTATCTCTCTCACACACACTGTCGCTCTCATCCAGTCACTCTCTGGGAATCGCTGCTATCACTCCTCCTATGTCTCCTTCTATATCTCGTATCGTTCCTTCTATGTCTTCTTCATCTCCTTCTGTGTGTCCTGTATCTCCTAAATCTTCTCTTTCTCTGTCTAGCTTTCTTTCTCAACAACAACTTGCTTTCTCTCCTTCTCTCTTTCCCCTTGTCCCTCTCCTTTTCTCCTCTATCTCTTTCTCTCCCTCTTTTTTCATGCCCCTTTATGGTAGCTGTGTCCTTGAAAGGTACAATACCAACTAGCAGTTAAAGAGATACAAAAAGGGGGAAGGGAGAAGAGGAGGAGGAAAGAAGAGATGGGGAGATCTTGGGCTATAGAGAGGTTTCAAACAGTTTCCTATACTTTGCTGTCATTTCGATGTGCGCTATGCAATTTTTGGGTGGTCAGAGATGTTGGAATACTGATATCCATTATTTTCTCAAACGATCCTCTTTCACGGTAATGCAAATTTACAGTTCATGTCAAAGTCTATCGTTTTAAAAGTTGAGTGTTATTGAGTGGTTGTAAATCATATCTGTTCACATTTGGTTAACAGTCCTTCAAACGTGTGGTATTTCACCTCTATTTGATCTGCAATGAGCTGATTCTCCAATTCCCCTTCATCCTTCATTTCTGTGCCCCAGGCGACTGATGCTAAAAGCTCTCTGTGTGAAATTCGGTGTATGTCATTAGTGAGGAATGGTGTCTCCCACAGTGTATGATCACTGGTAAGAACTAGCCAGGACTCCCCTGTTTGTCACGTGACCATGGGAGTTGACTCTTTTACTGTCAGTCATGGCAGCAGACTGTGGCTTTGTTTTATAAAAGGCAAAAAGTACAAAAAAAGAAGACCGGCTGGGTAAAAGCTACAGCACAGATACTATGTCAGAACAGGTGTGGTCCTAGGTAGCCTGGCCCTTACTATGCCAGATGACTAGGTTTGACCATAACCCTTTAACAGCTCTGCTAACCTGTTGCTTAACACTGACTTTAAAATAAAACTAAAAAGCTATAAAAATATTTTTCCAATGAGAACTTAGAGGCTATAAAATGTAGTTAAAACCAAATTAAATCTAAGTCAAAAAAGTGTTGTAATAGAATTGCAGGAAGTGTAATATCTTTGAAATTATTTGACCTGGTCTATTTCTTCTGCATTATTCATTCCTACACTCAACCATGCTTGGCACTGAGGTCAAGCCAAGTCAGTACATTTGACCCAGTAGAAACTCTCCCGTCATAATGAGTTTTCCCCACAACTCTTCTCAATGAGGGATAACCGTTTCTGAGCAGAGGACGACATTGATTTTATTATCTTTTTTTCACAACTGCTGACAAACATTTCTTGAATGTGTACTACATTTACCCCTAACTATAAACACCCTTATCCAAACTCACCATATTGATGAAATCCCAGACTTCTAACATAAAAAAAAACATTATTTTCAAAACTGTATAATCTGACATATAAATTAAGCTTTCCCCTCAAAAGTTTCACAAAACACCAAGTAAAATGACACTGCTGGTATCTGCTGGTTACATACTGGTGAGAGGAACTGAAAACACTATTAGAATGAGATATTTATGATTCCATAGCCATTATGTCTTCCAGAATCCCTCGATGAATTTTGCACTTTCCATGACATGTAATAATTATTCATTTTGTGGAAGTTTTTGCACTGCAATTCACCAACACTTCAAATTTAGCCCAAGAACAACAGAAGAAAGAAATAAGTGTTTTCAGACAATAAAGGTTTATTATGAACCAAAATATTTGATCTAATTTTAAATTTCTGATGGTTTGTATACCTTAGAAAATGACATTGTATTGAACTATTCTGCTTGACAGGACTTCTCTAAACATTTTACTTTGTTTTTGAACAACCATATTCACTGTTCTTTGGGTAACTAAAGTTTTACTGAAAGGAACAGAGATTTAGGTGAAAACAGTTGAATAGTGCATATTGGTTGGGTTAAAGGGTTTTCCTTCTGGAATTTAGCGAAATGGTTTTGTGTTTATTTTTCATCAAACCAGTTTTAATGTGTTACCATTAAAAACTGTTATTCACCCAGGAAAGAAAGAGGCCAGTGAAGTTACTAGCTGTCGGAGCAATGCTTCAAACTATTACTGAGTGTGTTGTTTAATCATTGGTGAGTTTTCGATGTAACACTAAATGACCCCTAGCCAATTATGTCCTGGAGAGAAGACAAAGGGGGCAGGGTTTTCTTCAGCACAGCACTGAACCACCTAATCCATTTATTCAGAGTCAGTGGAATAATCAGGGGTGAAAATGCAGGATTGGTCACCCTGGCTGTATCATTTAATTAGACTTATCCAGAAATGGTGGGCAGTGTAGTGGCTTAGTACTCTTTGCATCTGTCTTCTATCAGACAAATGTACAGTCACTGACCACCTCCAGGACTCAGTAGGTCTACTGCAGCCACTACTAGTTATAAATATAGAAAGGGTTTTCTAGTTTGAGTGTTAAGTACAGGTGTGGAAAACAAGTCAACTGATACAAGCCCCAGCAGAGTAAAGAATGTTGAAAATTCTGAGGAGATTTCTTCATAGGTATCCCTTCCAGGCCCTTTATCCTTCATAGTTATCCCTCCCAGGCCCTTTATCCTTCAGAGGGATCCCTCCCAGGCCCTTTATCCTTCATAGTTATCCCTCCCAGGCCCTTTATCCTTCACAGTTATCCCTCCCAGGCCCTTTATCCTTCACAGTTATCCCTCCCAGGCCCTTTATCCTTCAGAGGGATCCCCCCCAGGCACTTTATCCTTCATAGTGATCCCTCCCAGGCCCTTTATCCTTCATAGGTATCCCTTCCAGGCCCTTTATCCTTCATAGTTATCCCTCCCAGGCCCTTTATCCTTCATAGGTATCCCTTCCAGGCCCTTTATCCTTCATAGTGATCCCTCCCAGGCCCTTTATCCTTCATAGTTATCCCTCCCAGGCCCTTTATCCTTTTTCCATGCTGCTCTTCCAACAAACAGATCATGGGCGTCAACAGCCACACGTAAGGGCCCACCCACTCACCTGAAGTGAGTCAGTTAGCCTTGCAGGCGACTGAACTGCGTGTGGAAATCTTGAGAGAGTGATGAGATCAGGAGTCTCATTCTGACTCATCCGCTGAGCCTCAGATCGCTGCAACACCTGGCGGAAACGGAAACACGTTTTCTTAGAGTGTAGCTCCGTACTGGAAAATATTCAACCATTCAGTGGAGGAAAACTGTAAAGAACAACACCATGTGCTCCTTTGTGCTCTGAGTGAATCTTCGTTTTTCCCCCTATTTATTTAAACTCTAAGTAGCAATGCTGGAGTGATTTTGTGTTTTTGACATCCTTAAGCTTGTTGTTTTACACTCTGCTCACTGCCGGGATGAGAGACTGGCTTTGACGTTGCTGTCATAACCCTCTCACTCACTTTTAGATGTGCTTTGTATTATAATTAAGCGATTTAGGACAGAACATAGTGAATTAATTATACATGCGAAAGGCTGTCCGCATCGGACCCAAATTAGTATTCCTCATAATGGGGAGCAAGGATTGAGAAAGGAGTTAGGTGTAGAGAGGAGAGTGTGTGAAGAGTGTGCAGAGAAGATGGAGGCCATTAAGATGGATGCTGCAGAGATGTGTGTGTCGGTGATGTCACTTGTGTCACTAGATCAAATAGGGAGGGGGGCTTTGGCTTTAACATTATTTGTGATCAACTGATATGACGTACAGTGTTGCCATCTACTTACATGGGAAATGGAAGATTGGAAGGTTTTATTTGTGTTTTATTGTTAGAGTTAAATAGTGTCCTACCATTTTATGAAAATTCAAGGATGTTTTCCTTCATTCTGTCAGGGGTGCATGGAGAACCATTGCGCCACCAACCAAGTCCTTAACAGAAATTGATGAAAGCCTATGTTCACACTACATCAAGATGTCCTCTCTCACACTGTTTTGCTGTTGCATATCTGTCAGTCAAAATGACACATAGAAAATTGATAGAATCCTCTTTGGATAGCTAACGCTCTCCTTTCTCAATAACATTGGACAAATGTCGGGTTGTACAAATCAATCTGGCACCAGGCCATGTATTTCAAAGTCAGGCAATTAAATGACAGATAAATACTGTAAGCCAATCGGGTTCTCTGCCTTCGTCTCTTGCACTTAAAGGCCTCTAACCTCTAACAATATCAATCAATCACCATTTATTCTCCAACTATGCCAAGTTATGCTGTTAAAAGTATTAAAGAGGGTGGGTATTCAAGTGCCCTCCATCTTTTTTGAGGATATGCATTTTGGATGGTACTATAGATATTATGTGAATTGTAGGCTTTAGGTATTTACGGTATGTTAATATGACTAAAGTGTTCCACCTATTTCATTTCAACATCTTTCCAATAACCAGTTGGGAACCAGTCAGGATATACATTTTCTCATTTATTTGGGGGATTTGTTATATTTATGATATATATACAGCAAAAATTAAGAGACCACTGCACCTTTCCCTTCCCAAAAAAGTCAAAAAGTAAGGTTTTAAGTGAGGAACAGAAAGATTAGAAATGTATTTGATCCCCTGATGATTTTGTAAGCTTGCCCACTGGGAACAAATACTTTTTTCCCTTACTGTATATAATATATTGGGCATGCCCAGAACACCACATATATAATGGACAACATGGGCTGGGCACAACACCACGCCTAGACAATACAATCAAACATCTAAAAAGTGTTGGCATACATTCTTGTTGGCCTGGTTACAAGCACAGCCCTGGAAGGCTGATCAGCCAATCAACATCCTCACCGAGACGAGTGTTTGTGATGAACGACCTGTCAGCGTCCTCATAAGGATCAGTAGTTCTGAGTAAGACCGTGGGCCGCTTCTATGCCACCAGGCTTTCACTTCAGCACCTCATCTGCCTGTCAGGGAGCAGAAGCTCCCACACATGTCACATCACACAGCGCCAGCAGAGCTTCGCTGCTTATCATTTTACCCTTTTTCCACTGAGCTGGTTGGAGTCATTTGACTTCCCTGTTTCTTGGTGTGTTAGAAAAAAAAGCAAGGTCAGACTGGGTGTGGTCATCCCGTTTCTGGTAATACCGTCTGGTAATATATTGCTTCTAGATAATGAATAAAACAATACGACGTGAAACTGAATAAGACGGAATAAGGCTGTTCTATTACTGAAGCTTGACATACAGTCCATAAGGTGTTCTGAAGGTTTCTCATTTTAGATTCTCATATGTATTACTGTACTATTTCTTAGTATGGTTTAAAACACACCCGTGTCACTTTAGCAGAGGGTGCTGTGTGGTGGCCTTGTTAACTGATGTCTTTACTGGGGTGGAATAATTTGGCTATAAGTTGTTAGGGTGAAGAGTATTCATTTTCAGTAAATTATGAATGTATCTGTTTTTGAAAATGTTTAATGGTCTGAGAAAAAAGGGAGGGAATACATCCTTACGCTGACAGTGTGTATGTTTCTGACTTAGCTATACAATGAGTTACAAAAATTTCCCCAAAATGTAATTAATTCAAATAGATTCCATAATTTGGGCTTTCCTGTACTCATTTAGAAAATAAAATGTTTTACTTCAAATGCTAGGTTTAAGGCAAAAGTTACAATTTTGGATAGTGTTGGAAATAAGGTGAGGCAATAGCGGTTAGGTTTAGGGAAAGGCATTAGGGCTAGGTTTTCTTCATAAGTGTCAGGTTGAGGTTAGTGTTTGGTCGATGTAAAGTTTAGGGTTAGGATTTGTAAAAGGATGTTCAAGGACAGATTACTTTTGTGTCCCCATTTAAAGAGCTCAGTAAACATAGTGTGTGTGTGTGTGTGTGTGTGTGTGTGTGTGTGTGTGTGTGTGTGTGTGTGTGTGAGAGAGAGAGAGAGGGGGTGTGTGAGGGTGTGAAAGTGAAAGTGAGTGTGTAGGTGTGCAAGCGCAACATTTTTACTATGTCTGTCCGCTTGTTAGTGTGTTTGTGTGTCATTGCCTGTTAATGCCTGTTTCATGTTTGCGAGGACTTCCTGGGTGTTGGGTGAACCCAGAGCTATAGCTTTATGATCGCATCTGTTTCTTCTTCCAGTCTGGCATCCTGAGAAGTGTTAGGATCAAACACCATGGCAGTCATAGTCCACCTAATACAACCCATTTAGAGTTGGTCAGCTCTGAAGGAACATCCCAATAATAATGCCTGATTGCCTGGTATTGATTAGCTGAGTGAATGCACTTGTTTTCACGATTTATGTCCACTTTTATTGGGTTTCAAATATCACGTAATCATGAGTGTCACTTTGTCTTGACTGGGGCCCTGACTGCATTGCTAAAGTGAACCAATTTTTGTGAGCAAAGACCTCAATAGGCTATTGTCTGTTCACCCTCTTCTTAATACCTTTCCAGAAAATAGAAATGTTGTGGTTGCATGGTTGAAAAACAGTCAATACAATCAGTTTTAGAGTTCAGTGGTCAAGTACTTTGAAACACGACTTTCATTCCCCATTATCCACCTATTTGTCTCTACAGTACAAACAAGTGGAGCAGTACATGTCATTCCATAAGTTGCCGGCTGACTTCCGACAGAAAATCCATGACTATTACGAGCACCGATACCAGGGGAAGATGTTTGATGAAGAGAGCATCCTGGAAGAGCTTAATGAGCCACTCAGAGAGGTAAGATCATTCCAAGACACACACACACACACACACACACACACACACACACACGCACACACACACTTCAATAACCAACTATGTCTATCTAATCATCAGGAAATTGTCAATTTCAACTGTCGTAAGCTGGTGGCGTCCATGCCACTGTTTGCCAACGCGGAGCCCAACTTTGTGACGGCCATGTTGATCATGCTCCGCTTCGAAGTCTTCCAGCCTCGTGATTATATTATCCGGGAGGGCACCATTGGCAAAAAGATGTATTTCATCCAGCACGGAGTCTGTAACGTCATCACCAAGGGAACACTGGGAATGAAGCTCTCTGACGGCTCCTACTTTGGAGGTACGGGCTCGGTCTGGAACACAAACTGATGTGCATCCAGTTCCTCTCAAGACCCAAACATTTTTTTACTGATTTGAAAATTAGATTTTAGCATATTAAACACACGCGTTATGCATTTTTACAGATCTTTCCAGATATTGTTTCTTGCTGACTACTTTAAAGCCATTCATAATTGTCTACAGTAGTATATTCCGATTGATGCAACAGCGTAAACATTTGCCATCTTATTTGATAAGAACAATTTATTGAAGTTCTGTGGTTAGCCCTTTAACATACATTTTTTTATGGGCTTAGGAACTTGTGTTAAATGTGAAGTGTAGGTGAAAAAGCCAAGAAAATGTCCAGATATTTGACTGTAGTTGTTTTGCGATCGATATTTGTAATGACATATTAAGCAAACAATTCATATTCAGACATAATAACATAAAAAGAGTCACTACTTTCTACTGTTTGTTCTCTTTGTTCTCAATAATGTGGTGCTTTGTTTGTTTAGATTTTCCTATGTCCCTTGACTCTCAAAACGATGACTCCTACAGTTGTATTTTAAGTGTATTTCAATCCCAATGGACTGCTGGTTGAACAGACACTTGGGATTTTTACAGTATATTTTAAACATAACGAAATATAACATCATTATATTGTATCTCTGAAACAGTTAGCTTCAGTTTCCTCTATTTATTTGTTTCCCGAACTTGTCTTTTATTTCCAGAGATCTGTTTGTTGACGCGGGGACGACGGACAGCCAGTGTCAGAGCAGAGACTTACTGCCGGCTGTACTCCCTGTCCGTGGATAACTTCAATGAGGTTCTGGAGGAGTACCCGATGATGAGACGGGCCTTCGAAACTGTGGCCATTGATCGACTGGACCGTATAGGTACTGATGAGAGTTCACCTGCACAAGAACCTTAAAAGACTCAATGATCTGATATTACTGGGCATTTAAAGCCTGTGGAACCCTTGCTTTCACCAATCCAGGTGTTCGGTCGGTTTGAAAGTAATCAACTACCTGTGCAACAATAGTTTTCCATGCTAGAGCAATTCAAGTGCTTCCACAGATCCCGATGTTGGCCATAAACTGTAGTACTACAACCAATTTAGGACAGATTTATTATGTGATTGCACCCACATTTTGTCTTGAAAAGTCATCCCATTATTGATATTTTATATAAGTATAATTATGTAATAGTATGTATTGACATCCATGGTTTTATTGTTGTTGACTTTATATAATAATGGATCCCTGTTTTATTTTTACTTAAGGCCTCTTAGAAATCCCTAGTTCAAGAAATGCTGGTTCCTCAGCATGCTATATACAACCTTGTTCCCAAAAAAGTTGGGATGCTGCATGAAATGCAGATAATAACATAATGCCATGATGTGCAAATCCTTTATACCTGCATTTAATTGAAAATAGTACCAAGACAACATGTCAATTGTTGAAACAGAAATGTTATTGTTTTTGGAAAAATAAATGTCTATTTTGAATTTGATGCCAGCGAAACATTTCAATACATTTGGGAAAGGTTCGTGTTTACCACTGTGTTGCATCACCTCTTCTTTTAACAACACTCTGTGTTTAGAAACTGAGGAGACCATTTGCTGTAGTGTTGAAAGTGGAATGTTATCCCATTCTTGCTTAATATAGGATTGCAGCTGCTCCACAGTTCAGGGTCTCCTTTGCTGTATTTGTCATTTCATAATGCGTCAAATGTTTTCATTGGGGGACGGGTCTGGAATGGAGGCAGGCCAGTTTTTAGCACCTGGACTCTTACTACGGAGCCGTGCTGTTTCTGAGCCCATGCAGTGATGTCCACTAAAGAATCATGTCTGTTTTAATGCAGTGCCGCCTGAGGGTCAGAAGATCACGGCCATCCATGATTGGTTATCGGCCTTGTCCCTTGCTTACAGAGATTACACCGGGTTCTCTGAATCTTTTAATGGTACCATAGATGGTGCGGTCCCCAAACTCTTTGCAATTTAATTTGTGATTTGTTATTCTTGAATAGTGATGCTTTTTGCCCACTCAGTTTTTCACAGAGTGGTGAACCCCTCCCCATGCTCACTTCTGACAGGATCTTTTAATACCAAATTATGTTACTGACCTATTAACAATTGTGCTAATTTGTTATGACATTCCACCAAGTTTTGATTATTAGCATTATTAACCAACATTTCCAGTCTTTTGGGGACTCTGTCCCAGCTTTTTTGAAACATGTTGCTGGCATCAAATTCAAAGTGAGCATGTATTTTCCAAGAAACATTAACACTTCTCAGTTTCAACATTTGATATCCTGTCTTTGTAATATTTTTTTACCCAACTTTAACATCAAATAATCTGAATGAGCTATGCCCGACCTTCTCATGTAACGGGGTCAACAATGAGAGGTTTGGAACCCCTTGCTCAAGAGGACAGTGTTTATACTGTAGATGAAGTGACACTTACAAAGAAATGTACCAGAACGGACTGTCAGTATTCTTCCTCCTTTGTTCTTCCCTTTCCTCCACCTCTTCATGTCCTACTCTCTTCCCCCTCTCCCACTTAGGCAAGAAGAACTCCATCCTGATGCACAAAGTTCAGCATGACCTCAACTCTGGTGTCTTCAACAACCGCGAGAACGAGATGATTCAGGAGATCGTCAAGTATGACCGTGAGATGGTCAAACTGGTTGACCTCCAGAGACCACGCACCATGTCCATGACGTCCTCTGTCCCCGGGAGCATGTTCTCCCCCGCAGGCCCATCTGGGGCCGGGGCTCTTGCCAGCCTCCAGCAGGCTGTTGCCATGAGTTTCTGCCCCCAGGGGATGGGGCCGATGGGGGGACTGGGGATGCCGGGGATGGGGCCGATGGGAATGGGGATGGGGCCAGGCCCGATGGGGCCCATGGGGCTGGGGTCCGCGTCCGGCTCGGGGTCGGGGACGCTGCAGTCCCCCCGCATGCTACGTCGGTTCCAGGTGGTCCACAGCCTATCCCAGAGCCCGGTCTCCGCATCCCCTCTCCAGTCCCAGCCACCCCTAACAGCTCAGGCTGCAGGGGCGTTTGGGTCGGCAGTCTCCAGCCCACCGGTCCAGAGCCCTCTAGCACACCCAGGACGGACCTTCCAGTACATGGGGGGAGCGGGGCCGTCTGGGTCCCAGCTGTCACTGGTGCAGCACCACATTCCGAGCCCAACGCACACCATCCAGAGGCCCTCCTCGCATAAGAGCACACACTCCCTTCACTCAGGCACCCTGAGCCAGGACGCCCGTGCCCTCTCTGCTTCTCAGCTCTCCCTCCCTCAGGACGGCTCTCCGGCTGCTGCCCCCAGCCCACCCCAGTCGACACAGCCCTCCACCCATGCGTCCTCCACCTCCATCGGCCCACCTCAGCCCACACCGGGGCCGTCCGGGTCGGGGGTCCAGGTTGGGGGGAGACCAGCGGGAGCTACACAGCGGGTGGCCTTTGCCTCTACACCTCCTTCCGGAGGAGCACCCGGGATGGGGGCAGCTGCGGCGGCTGCTGGGTCGGGGGTCCCAGACTCTGGAGCTCCCAAGAAGGATTCGGTGGTTAGCTTACCGGAGTTGGATTCGGTCCGGAACCGTCTGTCTTCCAACTTGTGACCCTGTGAGTGGTGTGGGAGAGGCCTTGCAGGGGGGAATCTTAACATCTGTTTTTGGATGTCTGGATGACCTGATGTTGTCGCTTCCTTAGGGACGTGCCCGGCTGAATTCAGGCCACATCGACGGTCATTCATACAGAACATCCTGTGTTGTCGGTGGTCAGAGTCCACAAAGAGGATATAGGCACTCTGTCAAGACAGTTACACTAGTTTGACAAAGGTGGGAGTGCACTAGTCTGCTGTGCCAGCACCTTTAGTCTTAGTATCACCTCTTACCCTCTGCTTCCAAACTTCTATACTGCTGTCTTTACTGTACAGATATTGAGAAAAAAAACTTCATGTTACAGTTGCATACTGTGTAGAATCCATACAATGCAATCTAGCTGGAGCTGGACTTAAAAACGAAAAATCAGGGACTTGAATCAAATGACAATGATGACATTTCATGCTTTCAGAACGTGTTCTTGGGTGTCCTTTTTTCTGTATATGTTGTTGTAGCAAATATAGATACATTGCTCTTCATATTGTTTAAAATAGTAGTGAAAATAGTGTTTTAGACCACTGGTCGATCATACATTGATGTGTAAATAGTTGAAATAGTACAAAAAAACGACTGAAAGAGAATATCTTCATTGTATCTACTTCAAACCAAAGTTGAGCTTGAACACAAAGTTTGGTTGTGTCTGTATCAACAACAAAAAAATTCATAGAAGAAATTGCCATTTATTTAACTGCCTTGATTCCAAGTTTAGAAGCCATATATTTGGTTGGTGTGGGTGTGTGTATACAGTTTGAGTGTGTGTATACAGTGTGTGCGTTTCAGTGTGCGTGTGAGGTGGTATGCATGTTTTTGGTTCCATTCTGTTTCTCTAAGAGGGTTGACTTGTGTAATCATATCTTTACACTGCTTTGTCAGGCCTGGGTGGTTTGATTTGTTGGCAATAGCATATATCCCAGCTTTTCTGTCCAACTAAATGTGTCTGGGAAGATATCCACTTGTCTCATTTGCAGAAATATACTCGTTGTGACCCTGAAGGGGAAAATGATAGTAAATTGTCTGAGCTTTATCAAAAACAACCACTGCAAACAATCCATACTGTAAACTTGCTTGTTTTTGTCCAGGTTGTATCAAATAATACATGCAATATACTTCTGCAATACTCTTACCCCGCCTATATATATATGAATATACATATGCTGTACAGGTAACTAATGTCTTTATTTTTACTGTGAAACCTTAAAGAATCCAGCAGCTGCCGTGGCTTCAATTGTTGTGTTATTGTAATCCAGCGACCATATCAATACCTTAACCAAAAATGTTGGGAGGAAGTGAGAAAAACTGGATCAAATGAGGCAAACTGGTTTCAAACCGGTTCAGGGTCACCTGAGGATTCCTGAATGAAGTTGTGTAGATATTTAACCCCCCAAAAATGTCACTTTAAACTGACCATTTAAAGTAACATCACACAATGTAAAGTCTATCCAATTGATAGAATGCACACCAGAGGAAATTGGGCAGAGTAGAGGAGGAAGCAAATCTTCACCTTTGTGAGTTTGGTGTTTTATGCATATTGAGGTGCAGCTCTTCTGAAAATTCAAGACTCAAACGAATGTCTGTACTATAATAATTCATTCCTCAATAATTCTTCAATTCATGGTTGTGTCGGGTTGTGACTTTGATTATGAATATTTAAATGATTCTAATCCTGGTGTACTTCAAAGCCTTCTCTTGCTGAATGTATGCCATATGAGGGGGAAGACAGCTAATCAGAAATAAACTGCCATGTAAATACAAGGACTGAGATTATGGGTGACGATGTGAAGGCAGATTTTGCTGTATGTGTCGCTGAGTGTTGTTAATGTTTCTTAGGTTTGATGCTTCTCTGGTTTGGGTGTGTTCTGTATGTAAACTGTATGTTACCCTGTTCTGTAATGAGAAAATATGGTTTATTAATTTTGGGATACATGGAGAGTTTAAAACATTTCCAGTTTGTCAGTAAGAACAAATATCCTGGTTCAAAACAGGAATCGATGTTGAGCTCAACATTGAGCACATTGTGCCACATTACAAACTTTAAGAAAATAGAAACAAAACATTGCCTCAGTCTTTTTTGAGATATCACATCTGGCTAACCTGGCTAACCTTGATAATAATATCTGGGAAAAAATTGGCAGCTTCCTCGTTGTGTGAGAAAATGACTTTTGAAGCTTTGCACTTCTGTAATGTTGAGCAAAGTTGTCAAATCATGATAACAAACGTCCGACTCAGGTTTGCTACCTTTCCAGAAAGATCTATTGTTTAAATGATTCATGTTTGGTCTTACAATTGGCTTGTTGTAGGTACAGGTTGTTTATGGTCTTGTTGTTTTAACTTGGCACAAAGCCGTCATTGATTTATGATTGATTTAACAGTACACACAGAATATAGTATGATTCATAATATATAGACTTTAATAGAATACAGAAGAGCTTAGAAAAACCGGACTCATGCATGTGGTTTGATCTCTTAAACTGGTAGACCATTTAATGCCCTGAACAATTATGGAACTATTTAATATAATAGTGAATGTGAATTTCCAAGGGCTTCACTAATTAATGTACAGGCTTGGTCTTTGAATCAGTTCTGAATTATTTGATTAGTTGTTATTTACAAAGTTGTACCACGCATAATCTGAGCATATTCTAAACAACACATAAAAAGTGCTTTGAGAATATAATTCTCACCGTCACATATTCTAAGAGAGCTCTTGGTCCCAAACATATGACGGTAGTGTTTAATGGTTTTTGCCTGTGGAAAAGGTGCATTCCAGCATACCAGTACAATTATGAATGAGTTAAGTCCAGATGAGTGAATATCTGTTGTGTGCTTCAACGCTGTTTCAGAGCAGTCAATTGGTCCTCTTACCTATTCCTTCTATGTGCTAATACCAGAGTTTGCCCTATTAAGCTGCTATAATTGAATGAGCTATATTTTGAATGTGGTCACGGTCAGGGAGAGGAGAGAGAGGGATAGAGAGAGAAGAAACGTATGTCCCGGCAATATCGTCTCTTTTTCATTGCAACGGGTTGCATCCAGTATGAATCTTAATCAATGAATTTGACCTCATTGATTTTGATAAACTGTCTTTTGAATTCTTTGCATCTGTTATATTTTGCATAAAAATGGCGTTATGCAGGTTTTGAGATGGAGTGTTCAAATTTACTGTTACTTTGTTCTCCATAAAAAAAAAGACTTGCAATGGAATGGAAATGAAATTCCCCACACATGCTTTGAAAACAACTGACAATAATTGAGAGGATGATCTCGGTTTAAAATCTCTCATATTTGCCGTAGCAGATATTAAGGATACCGAATGCCTTGGTATTGATGTCTTAGCAAATCAGGGTATTCTTTCTTGTTTGTTTTGAGAAGTGTCTTTTTTGTTTAGTTTTTTACAATTTGCCCCAATGCACATGGACTGTATATACCTTGTGCCTAGTATATCTAGTTTCCACATAGTCTATTTTTGTGGTATGTACGTGCCTGTAAAAATGCAAATATGTGTTTTTATTTTCAACTTGCAATATATGTACAAATGTTAGCTGAAGAACTAGAACTGCTGAATTAAGATGACAATGTCAGTATATATAATTTTCCCTGATTTGGGAAACACAAAATTGCACATTTTTGTTATTTTGAGCCTTTGAACACCACGCGCGCTGTACTCATCTACTGCACATGTGGTTTGCACAGTTGTGGGGCACATTGTTGCATTTCTACCACAATCCGGTGTCACCCAAGCATTTTCTACAATGACAGGGTGAACTCAAAACAGGCTTTCTGTGAAATCTCAGTTTGATATCACCTCCAACAACCAGCAGTGTGGACAGCTAAATTCAATTAGGCACTAGGGGGTGCGGTTTTCCGCCGATTCACCATGGCTACAGGATGTTTTAATGCACGACACAACGTATAGTGCCTGGATATAGTCCTTTGTTCTGGTATATTGGCAGATATTGGCGTTTAATGGACCACAGACTTTGTGCCGTTATAAACTGGTTACCAACGTAATTAGAACAGTAAAAAGTGATATTTTGTCACACCTGTGGTATACGGTCTGATATTCCACAGCTTTCAGCCAATCAGCATTCAGGGCTCAAATCACCCAGATTGTAATGGAAAATAATCCACCAAAAGTGTTAATCTGAAAACCAGAGCCGTAGCAGTTAAAAGCTTCATCCCTAGTGTCTATGTATTTCGTTTGATAAGCCGATGTGTTTGCTTCTGGCCTAGAGATGTTTGGTTGATGATTCCTTGTGAGACCTTCAGATCTAGACAGTGCTGTGTACAACAAACAATGATTTAAACGTCAACTAGTTTGCTACTGGTTAAACATTAGTGTTGTAGCTCCTGTAGCCTGTTTATCCAAGCCTTCTCTCTGCTTTAGGATTCATTGCTTTAGTGTGTTAGTGTACCTGTGCCTTTCCTTCTACACTGTAGGTCCCACTTGAGAACACCAAACTAGGCCTGCATGCAGACTCAAACAGAAACATTCTGTAGCAATTTGAGAGCTGCCATTGGGAAAAGCTTCTAACAGTGGCTTTAGTACAAAGGGTCACGGAACTTAAGTAGCATTCTGTATTCCAGCCACTGTGAGTGTCTCATATTCTGGCACTGAAAATTACTTTTTGTCCTTTGTCCCTCAGGTTTTGTTGCCTGTATTGATGTTGTCTTCGAGCCTCTCAAGTTCAGATTGCGTTTGGGTCATTAGGGGTTGAAGCATTTAACACTTCACTGAACTCCACACTGAACTCTCTGTCTGAGCTGATATCTAACTGTCCAATCTCAAACTGACCCTTAACCCCTACTCCAATTTAAATAACATGCTGTAGATCTACAAGGAACAGATAAGTGGGCTCAATGTGGTAATAGGTCCCATTTGGTCTTTGATGGGCTTGATGGAACTTCCACCACAGTACTTTCACCTATCCAGTCCTTTCAGATGAACATATGTGCATAGGAGTAGGACATAGTAGTGGGTGGTGTTGGGTCAGGTTGTACAACTGCCCTCCACTCTCTCAGCTGATCCAGGACACAGAGCCATGTTCTGGTCCCTCAATAAGCTGGTCTGTCGGTGGGTGGCAATGTTGTTAAAGCGTTCCTAACAAAACGATTAATTGTGCAATAAAAAGATGAGCGCATTGGCATAATCACGAGTCGTGTCCATCCTTTTTTCCTGTCTTTGTATGTATGGTATATACGAATAGATTTCATTTGACTGTGGTACTGTACACAGCTCAATAAAAGAGCAACGCTTTAGCCTGCTTTTGCATGTGTGGGGAGAGGGATGGGCTAACAGTCCAGTTGCATTGATCTCCATATATGGAAAACATGAACACAGGCACATACTGTAGGTTTACTGTAGGTTTTGGTGTACAAACCAGTGCTGTAAAACATACTATGTAGATATCAGCTACAGTACAAACATAGAACGTGGGCAGATTGTTCAGAAGAACAGATGTATGGACCTTTGATTTGTTGTTACAAAACAGGCACAAGGCCAGTTAATCACACAGGGGAGCCATCTCCCTTCCTCTCCTCCAGATACATGATCTATCTCTCTCTCTCTCTTTCTCTCTTTCCTCTCTCTCTCTGCAGACAGGAGCTCTGCTGCATCCCTGATGAGCTGTCTGAGTCTGGGAGCCTCCTATCACTGCTGTGTGTGTGTGTGTGTGTGTTGAGCTATGTGCTCATGTGTGCATGTGTGTGTATATCAGTGAATGAACCAGCGTGTGTGTGTGTGTGTGTGTGTGTGTGTGTTGGTGGGTGGGTGCGTCAGAGACGAGGGCAGCCCAAGGACAAACTCCTCTGTTACGGACGAGGAGCAGCTAAAGCATAGCTTCCACCCACTCTCTCTCTACCTCTGTCTCTCTACCTATATCTATATCTCCGCATTTCCCCCCTTCTCACACCTAGCTTCCCTCTCCTCCTCACGCTTATTTTCTCTCTTCCTTTTAACCCCCTAGCTCTCCCCCTTTGTATTGTTGCTCCCTTTCCATCCCTCCCAGCACCATCTCATCATCAGTATACCCATAATGCAGTGTTCCTGAGTGGAGACACTGGAAAACGTAATAATTAAGAACAGTTGCAGTATAGTACCGTTGAAGTATCATAGCTCATCAATGCTTTAGTTGAAAAACATGTTTAAAGACATTATGCATAGCTTTACTTTGATATGAGTGTGTCCCCTTCTTTCTCCTCTTCTCTCTTGTAGTAGTCCTCTACAGCATCTCTGGTTGTCCTTCTGGCCTACTTCCATTCATCATATCAGCATTCTCACTTCACACCCCCTGGCTGTTTTCCTCCTGAGAGGAATTTGCTTATTTAGACACCAACGTACCTCATCCATCTCCTTCTAGTCTCCTTGTATTGTGAGCCACCTTACAGTAACCTTTTCCATTCTATGCTTATTTTGGAACTGTGACCCCTCGGTTATTGTTACTACTTTGGTCAACATTTTCCCAGGGAAACTCAATTCCTCATTTGATATACTGGAGAAAATTGCGTTCATGGCTACAACTTTGAGTTTGCTAGTGCTCCCAAATCGAATCCTAATGTTGGCAGAAGATGAGTGATGTGTTCTTTATTTAGCCAACATATTAGCTATTTAGCATTTGGAGAAATCAAGTTGTATTAACTGGCTAAAATGAGCAAAAGGGTTTTTGTTTCTTGGTTCACAAGATTAATGAGTGACAGCTGCTATCCTCCTCATTGTTGCAGTTGGTTCCCCATTCTGAGACAGGGCTTAATGAAAGAAGAATTGATACACTCCATCTCCCTACTCTACAGAACCCTCTCTTTCTCTTGTGAGGAATTAGCTCTCTGTACCATATGCACTCTATTATCCTTGTTTTTGGAAACATACATAACTGTTGGAAATGATAACCCTTTGTTACATTTTGGAATTGTGAATAGAAATGCTTTTGAAGAAATGACGTAAAGATGACTTATCCCCAACTGTCCAAGAAAAATCCACTGTAGCCTCGTCTCTCTCCCCTCATCCTCTGCCATCACCACAACGCCTCACTGAGAGCTATCCGAGTCTTAATGTCACAATCATCATTTGGTTCAAGTGTATCTGTGAGTCAGTGGGAGCTGGCAGTGCTTATGGGTGTCATGGCGTCACTGCAGGACCTTTGGCTGGAGAGGAAGTGAGAAGTGAGTCAAAGACTGATGATTAATTTAGAAGACATAAAGGGGAGGGATAATCCTTGTATATAGTATGCAGCTTTCAGAGATTGATTCTAAAGATGTGGAAGTCACAGAGGACAATCTAATGGGTTCAACTGCCTAAGTGAGATTAACTGTATGTCTCTCAAGTTTGCACTTGGATGTTTTGCAATGCATCTTTCTCGAACAAGGCCAGCACGACAACAAGGCCAACACGGAACAAGGCCAGCACGGCAGCAAGGGACGCACGGCAACAAGGGCAGCACAGAAACAAGGGCAGGCACATTCTCTGTTCTGTGCCTTCCCCTGGTGAGGCAGAATTGGATGCATGTGTGCATCTTCAGGATTTGACAGTAAAGCTGCATTCAACAACCTCCTTTCTCAGCAGTTCTGGACATGTTGGTCCTCGCACTTATTTAGAAAAATCTGCCTGACCACTCTACAGTTCAGTAACAGTCCACAGTAGTCCATAACTAGCCGTCCACAGGTCAACAAGAACAACAGATTAGCATTATATCGGCCCTTGATAGTCTGGGACCGTATGTGAACAACGGAAACATATTTCTAACCTGTCAAGCACTTGCTGTAAATCAGGGATGCTCCACAACACTTCAACCTGATGAAATGCTCTGAAAGATCTCATTATTTATCTCATTTGCCTTGGCCACAAGACATGTACCTTGAAGCCTCAATTTACAAATTAGAAATAGTTTTTGTTTATCATTGTTAAGGATTATTTAATCACTAAATACTTCTGAAATTATAAAACATTAAAAGCCAAGGGAGCATCCAGCACACATGCAGGACTGGGACATACCCAGGTAATGTGCTGACCATGAAGGACGGTTCTTACGGTCTACATTTCAGTGTAGAGTGTGAACAGGGCCTAGCGTTCTGTCCTTGTAATAAACAAAGCTCGTCTGGGAGGAGGACATGCTGCGAGGCACACTAAGAAATGGAGACTAATGTTGTCTGTTTGCAAATGTTCGCACTTATTCTATGAACTAATGTGAACACATGCATTCGGTTTCAGGTCTTGTGATTAAGCTGCAGCGTAGTGGGCTAACAGAGCAGTGAGTCACGTAGATGACCTGGGTTTCACAATGTTCAGTTAGCAACCCTGAAGATTGTTCCCTGAGGTTTAACCCCCCCCACGCCTGGTGTCACAGCATATGTCATCTAGCTCTAAATAATGCCAAAAAGAGGCATTACATTTAGTCAGTGTTTCTCCCCTCCAATCAGCTGTGAGGAGGAGGAGGAAAGGAGGGAGCACTCCTGTTAGATGATTATTCGGCTCTCATCTCACTGCTGAGCTGTGTGAGCAGCTGGCCCAGCCTGTGCTGCATGCTATTCATCTACTCTGCTAAACACTTCCTGTTCCAGACGACCCAGAGATGTCCATGAACTCATGGCTGATGGAAACTGGAAAGGACAGACTGCAGGAAGAAGAGAGGCAGCCTTAGATGGAGGGATAGATAATGCAGCGCAAGTCAATCTTCTATCTCGTAGAATAGAATAGGACTTTATTTATCCCGGTGTAGGGGGTGAAGAAACCACATGCGGCCAGGTGTTTTTTATTGGAGGGGGTCGGTGTAACAGTAGCACAGCACTATGCTTATCTTATCTACCCACATGCTTCACTCACACTTTTATATAGAAACAATATCAGGAAGGAACCACACCAAGAACCACATCGGGTACCACATCAGGTACCACACCATCAGCCACAGTAGAAACCACACCAAGAACAAAACCAGCAACCACACAAGGAATCACCTTTTATACTGGCTACGTAGAGTTGTGTGGTGTAGAGTATTGAAGAGTTGTTTGGTTTTCTGTTGTGTAGAGTTGTGTTGAGTAGTTTTGTGTGGTGTAGAGCTGTGAAGGGTAGTGTTGTTCAATCTACTGCAGAGTTGTGTAGAGTATTGAGGTCTGGTTTAGTGTAATGTAGAGTTTTGACGTTCAATGCAGTTAGGTGTAGTGTAGAGTACTGAGATTCAGTGCAGTGTAGGGCATTGAGATTTAATGTAGTGTGGAGGAATGTAATGTAAAGTACTGAGTTTCAGTTTAGTGTAGTGTAAAGTATTGAGGTTCAATGTAAAGTATAGAGTATTAAGTAGAGTAGTGTAGATTAGAGCATATATGTTCAGTTTAGTGTAGAGTTGTGTAATGTAAGGTAGAGAAGTGAGGTTCAGTCTAGTGTAGAGTACTGCAGTATGCTGAGGTTCGGTGTAGTGTAGGGTACAGTTTTGAGATTCAGTGTAGTGTAGAGTATTAAGGTTCTATCTAGTGTAGTGGGGTGTAGTGTAGTGTAATGCAAAGAAGTGAGGTTCAGTCTAGTGTGGAGTAGTGTAGTGTGTTGCGGTTCAGTGTGGAGGAGTGGAGGGTAGATTATTCAGGTTCAGTGTGGTGTAGTGTAGTGTAGAGTATTGAGGTTCAGAGTAGGGTAGAGTAATGTAATGTAGAGCATTGATGTTTAGTGTAGTGTAGAGTATTTTGGGTCAGTGTAGAGTAATGTCATGAGGTTCCATTTAGAGTGGTGTAGAGTGGAGTAAAGTATTGAGGTTCAGTGTAGAGTAGTGTAGTGTAGAGTACTGAGGTTTGGTGAGGTGTAAAGTAGTTTAGCGTATTAAGTTTCAGTGTAGAGTAGTGTAGAGTATTAAGGTTCAGTGTAGTGTCCTACAGAGTATAAAGATTCAGTGTAGTGTAATGTCCTGCAGAGGATTAAGGTACAGTGTAGTGTAGTGTCCTGGAGAGTATTAAGGTTCCGTGTAGTGTAGTGTCCTGCCGAGTATTAAGGTTCAGTGTAGTGTAGTGTCCTGCAGAGTATTACGGTTCAGTGTAGTGTAGTGTCATGCAGAGTATTACGGTTCAGTGTAGTGTAATGTCCTGCAGAGTATTACGGTTCAGTGTAGTGTAGTGTCATGCAGAGTATTACGGTTCAGTGTAATATAAAGTGCAGAAACCTAGTGTAGGAATATATAGAGCTGTGTGTCTGGTGAACAGTAGAACTCTAATGAGTTCTGGGACAGTGCTTGGGTTTCTAATTCATCTCACCTATCTGCTTCCGTCAAGGACTGGGCTCTCTGACGACTGGGCTATTCATCACAGCGAACACACACCACCCAGCCGTGCATGAATGCATTTCTTCACCCACACAAAACACCTACACATATAAAGCTAAAAAGTTTCTGTTGTTGCCTACTGCTACTACAAAACCCCAATTAATCATCCAACCTTTAAATGGGAGAGAACAATTAAATACAAGCACATTTGGCCAGCCACTTAGGAGTGTTTGTCTATACATGTGTATGTGCATGCCAGTGTGTCTCTTTCTCAGAGGAAGAGCATTGATTACCCCTTAAAAAGGTACTTAGTTGCATCTGAGAAAGTTTTCAATGCTTTCAGGGTATTTTATGTTGATGTGGTGCATTAAACCCAATGCAAATTTCCTGTTCTCTCTCTGGTGGGCTGTGACTGCAGTATCTCCTTCTGTTTTAAATTCTAAGGACTAAATTAAGGAACTGTTCATGTCTTCAAAGCAAAGGAACAACAGCTGTCGAGCCTTTTCACAGGAATCAATCAGAATATTGCTTCCGAAAAGTTTTTGCACAAAAATATCAAGTAAAAAGATTATATCCAATAACTCAATTTTCCCACCTCCAAAACAATTCAACTTGTATTGTTTAAAAATGTTTCAATATGCCAGAATGTACTGAGTGAAAACAATTTCGTACTAGCCCCAAATGGTGATAAAAATCGGTATCCCTGGCTACGGAAGTAACGTGCCCTACAGACCAAGCTACACGGACCATATGCCCAAGATACGTAATCTTCAAAAAAATTTGTATGGATGGAGAGAAGTGCAAGAGAGACTTAAAAGATCAACTGTGTTTCTGATGCTGACTAGCCAATTGAATAAACTGAATGGTTGCGGATCAGTCTTTTCTCTGACCTTTAGAGAATTTGTATCTCTTTCACTAAAGATACAGAATCTTCTTTGCATGTGTGGATCATGTTCTGCACATGCATTAGTTCTCTATACACTCCAGGCTAGTTGCAGTTCATACCCACAAACTTTTCTTTCCTGTCTTCTGCTTCAATAGAAGGCGGAAGACTGATGACATCACACGCAGCCAGGCAATTTATGCTGGGCTGAGGAACAGTGGTTAAATTGGCAAGAGAGTAGACAAGAATCCACTCAGCATTTATCATCATCATACAGCTTGGCCCAAGGTAAAGACGGCACCATTGTTCTATCCGCTCACCTGTCTTCTTGGTGAGGCTGACAGTGACGTTACTAATAGTGTCTCTAAACCAGTGGCTCTCGACTCCAGCCCACGGCACCTGGAGTACTGCCCTCTAATCATGGAGTGATTTAGACCTGGGACACCAGGTGAAACTAATTAACTACTGGGGACAATATATGTCAAGCAGTACTCTGGATGCCCAGGCATGGAGTTGAGAATCCCTATTCAGGACTTTGTGCAAATAATTTTTATTTGGGTTTTTTAGATGTACATCCAGCAGGCTTAACTTCAACCATGATGTCATTGCACATTTTCTGTCCACTGGGAAGGCTTTAAATCCCTAAGTCAGAAACCATTAAAAGCACATAATAACTTGTATAACCTTCTAATGACATAGTTAACTGGGAGGGGTTCCTATTAAAACAGTTCTCATTAACCTGGAAGTAATTGTGACATCAAACAGGTCAAAGACGAGTAGCTCTGCCCCTTGGATCCTCGAACAGCGTGTGGCTCCACCCCTTGGATCCTCGAACAGTGTGTGGCTCCGCCCCTTAGACCCTTGAAAAATGTGTGACTCCGCCCCTTGTATGCTCAAACAGCATGTCAAATGACACCAACAGAAGGAGGTGTGGTTTCCAAGCCACGATCTTTGATTAAAATGTACATTTGGAAGCAATAGACTTTGGTAAACTGTTATGTAATTCTGCCAAGAAGTCCTGTGATAAATTCTAAACTTTTACAGCATTAACTCTTCTTATGAATTTGCTGTTTTTTGCGTGTCAAACTGATCCCTCACATCTTCAGTTTTGTGGAAGCCAGGGCCCTGAGGTGTCCAATCTAATGACTGTTCCATCTGCAGACCTCCACACAAGCAGTTCTTAATGGTCTTTGCAGTGTCATTATCGTGCTGAAAGATAAAGTTTCATCAGAGATTTTCTTGCAAGACTTGTTTTTGTCAAAGATTTTCTTGCAATCGCAGTAAATTTCTTTCCAGATGTTGAGGAAAATCTGGATTTCCATGTCTTTTAAAGAAGGGACCTATGAATACGGCTTATCAGATATTACAAGAATGAGTTACCTTTTGAACAAATAAATACACTCTTATTAATTCTTCGTATTTACAGTAAAAAAGGGCAAAAGTAAAAAATCAGAAAAGCCACCACTCTATTTCATCATCCCTGGAGGAGATTGAATGTGTTGTCCCTGCAGTGTAGTGTGAAAACCTTTTCTGAAGTTTCTCAAAAGATTTTTTACATTTATGTTGTGACAGCTGTACACAGACTATGTAAAATCTGGCAAAGTCTATCTGCCACCATGGAGCTGGCTCATGGATTCTCCTTTGTTGTTCATATTTTTGGCTGCTGAGTAGAGCTCGTTTGAAAGCCGATTATAGTGCTGTGACAAGGCTCATCTGGAGCAAGTTTTCAAAATCTAAATAGACTTTTTCACTGCAGTTACAACAGAATGAAACCATGAAATTGCCAGTTGAATTAATATGAATGAAAGAGCAGAAACTTTTTTGGCAAGTGTATGTCCTGTCTGGTCAGACACATGTCCAGACAAACATCTACAACATCCACCTCCTGTTTCTCCATTTATTCCACTCAGTCTATCATGCACTGTTCCCTCTATCTGTCACAGCATCCAAAGCACAGCTGAAGAGTATGTTTGCAATGCTGGCAGCAACCCAGGCCATCTCATCTCCTCAGCAACCCAACCGTTCCATCCATTTTTGTCCATTTGTCACTTGGTACCAAAATGCTTCTGCTTTAAACACATGAAAACTATCAGTGGATGAAGCAGTGAGTCAAAGGTTGGTTTGGAATAATACCAGATAACTTCATGGTCTTTTAGAGAGCCTTAGCATTACAGTTTTATTCTCATAGCAAAGGAGATTGTGTAAGTAAGCAAGCAAGTTTATTTATACAGCACAATTCATACACAGAAACAGTTCAATGTGCTTTACAAAGAAAAGAAGAAATATAAAAATTCAATAGAATAAAAAAAAATACTTGACCATAATAAACATCATAATAATAACACTGAATTGGAAAATTAGAAAAACAAGGAACCAGCAGTCTTCAATAATAAACCAAAAACAGTTTTCTGTACATCAGTCATTTCATAGTTGGCCATGGGTTTACTTCAGTAATAAACAACATTAATACTGCTTTAGACAAATAGCAGCATTGTGCAACTGTTTTACTGAGTTTCCACCATCACATCCAAGCAGACTCAGGAACCTAAGGTTCTCAGAGGACAGTCTGGGCTGATTTAAAAATGCATCCAGAATTGGTTTCTTGTTCTGCAGCAAGGCTTCCTTCACCCATTCTGTCAAGTATTCACAATTACAATTCTGCCTGTCCTCTACTAGGGCAATTTAGTCTATATTCTTGTAGCAAAAAAATAAACTCCCCAAAATTAATGAATTAGATGTTATTTACCACACTGCCATCTGCTTTGTCACCAACACCCCCTTCTACACTCATCACTGTGATTAATAGGCCTTTGCTACATACAGAACATCAGACTCACTGGTACCAACATGATTTGGATTTAATATTAAACAGTGATTTTCAAAACTTATGTGTAAACATTATAGATAACCGCATTTCTAAAATGAGATCATAGAAATCATAGCTTACATAAGGTTCTGATTGAATAAAAAATTTTTAGATTTGAAGGTAAATGTGCTTTTGAAACGTCTACCACTTACACTTTTATTTAAACTGAAATTCTTAATAACCAGTATTTTGTATATGTGAGCCAATATCTCGGTGCCCTCATTAAGAAGCATTCCATGAAAAATCCAATGGAAAAACATATTATTATTAATATAAAAAAATATGTAATACTTTAAAAAATATTTATCATTAATACATTTTATAAAATACTGTTTCATTATTCTTCAGTACCAAAACGTATTATCACCATACATTAACTCATATACATTTCTGAACCAGTTGCCTTATTCCACCAATTGGGCAAGTGAATCGTCATGGTTGTCTGGAACGTTCTAGAGTAAGCATTCATATTAATAATGCCTACATTTTACATAGAAATAAATTGTACACATGGTTTAGGCACAGATTTTTGCATATGCACACTTGATAAATGCCCCCGGTATTTCAAAGGGGAACAATAGGACATTTAGAAAATATGTGTATGTACCTAAACATCCCTGACTAAGCATTAGGCAGTCTGTTAAGTTTCACCCTCACGGAGAGTGGAGAAGAGGTTACATCACAAGGTTACACACCCATCCACAATCAGCACTACAAAGAATTTTGTTGAATACAACAAATATATATATTTTTTAGATATACTATATACTGAAACCCCCTTTTTATACAAGGAAATATCCACATACATACTTTTATGTAATGTCAACCATCAAATGGTCAATCAAAGGATTCCATGTTTTGTCTTTATTAACTTTCACTCACTAAGCCTGTTACTGGATCCCCAGTAAGCACAGTCTGAAAAAGATGTTGACGTTGTTCCATCGGCCCTGGCCTGGATTTCAACATCCACACACCAATGGTGGGAATATGCCCACATTTGGTTGATGCAGAATTTTGCATATTAATATGTGAATCTTTTGCCAATAGGATGGAAACTTAGTTATCGGAAGTGTTGAGTGGTGTTCTGTGTAGGAACATTGAATAAATGACTGACATTGAAAGTAAAACACTATCATCATCAAAAGAAAAAAAAACATTTGCTCAACATCTCAATCAGTCTCTCTCTCTCTCTCAACCTTCTCTTGCCACATAAAGAGCAGATGAGGCAGATGAGGTTGAGGTTCTGCTCACACACACACACACACACACACACACACACTTTATAATGAGTCATTTGTGATTTTTGCGGATGTGATATTAGAAAGCTGAACTCCTCCTAGTTTCCTCCTCCCCAACCCCTGTTAAGCCAAGCAATCTACCCTATCAAACCACCCCTGTGACAACTACAATCAGTGTTGAGTGTTGCAATCTACCTCATAAAACCACCCCTGACTCATCCCAGCCAACAAGGCAGCCTTGCAATGACAGCAGATAATATCTATCTAGAGCATATGGGTCTGAAGTCGATGAAGCGCCTGACATTATTTCCGGTTGATGATTGGCTTTACCACGTCAGCCTGCTCTTCAAAAAGAGCCATGTTCAAGATGTACTGAATGAATAATGTTTGGCCCTTACAATAAAATGAACATTTCACTGCTGAGCCGCTTCCGTATATACTGTACCTACAGTCTTCTCGCTCCCAAAGGTCACAACATGTTTAAAAAAAGTCCCAACTTTGATGTTTTGCTGGTATCAAATTCAAAATGGCCATGTATCTTTCCAAAAACAATACAATTTCTCAGTGTCAACATTTGATATGTTAACTTTGTAAGGTCTTTTTTCAGCTAAACATAGGGATAAATGATTTGCACATCATTGCATTCAGTCTTTATTCGCATTCTACCCAGTGTCCCCACTATTTTGGAAACAGGGTTGTAGATGTCCTCTGTAATTCCATTCTCTCCCAGCCACCCACAGCATAGTAGGCATGCAGCCTCTTACCATGAATGGAATATAGAAGTGGTTACATACCATCAGTCCATATTAGATCTAATCCAATGGGAAGCTTAGTGAGGTGGGGGGAGGAACCAACACACAGGGTTCCCTAACACTAAAAGAATTATTGACAAAGCATGGTAAGTCCATCAATTATGTTGTTCATTGGGTATTGACTCAGTGTTGATTTGATTGGTTCTTATTATAGCATTGCTTTATTGACAATCAAAATATAAAAACAATTAGCAAGAGAGATTGAAACAGAATAATAAAGTTAATTGATGTTTAATTTAATTTATGAACTGATGGCTTTTTCATCCAATGAGAATTTCTTAATGAAATTAATTGTAATTTCCTTAATGGACAGAGTAGACCTCAGTCCGCAAACACAAACACGAGGTAGTGACTAGGGTAAGCGTTTTAATATCCGTGACTGTATGACAGTGGGCTGGTTAAAGGTTTAATAAACTCTGCAGCTTTCATAAGTCATGTGTTCTTATACAGTCCTCACAGAGGGGCCTGCTGGGACACTATGGGATGATGCAGGGATGGGCCATGACACACACACACACACACACACACACACACAAACAAGTATGTGTGCGCAAACACAAAGGCACACACACTTTTAGACAACTGTCAGGTTTATGAGAGCCAAAGGTACCAAAGCGTCATCTCTGTGATATATAACCAATACTGCAGCAGAGTAGCGCTCCCTGCTGGCTGTTCAATCCCCTCTACAACTCAGTCACTATCTGGCTATGCTAGGAAGGATGAACCACAGTGCCATGGTAACTATTACAGAACCACCAAGTCTCAGAGGATGCATATCTACTGCGGTGAATGTAAACTTGCTTGTGAATTCTTTCCTATTGCTTTGACCTATACTGTCTTGAACGGATAGAGCCGACATCAGACGGAGAAGGATAAGATGAAAGGAAACTCTACCAGACTAGATTCAGACGTAACCGGAGTGGAGGGACCGTGGAGTCGGGAGTCTGTCTTTAGCCCCTGGATTTAAGCATTGATTAAAGGATTCAGGGAATGAGCGAGCGAGAGAGGAAAGGAGGGAGGAAGGGAGGGAGGGATGGAGACAGGGAAGAAGAGGGAGGGATGGAGGGAAGAGCAGTCATTTCAATGATAAGTATTTATGCATGTGTTAATGTGTCTTTTTTATTGATTACTGGGTTTCGCACCATCTTCACTCTACTAATAATCTGACCAGAGGGAGCAGCAAAATAAGCTGTGAAAGAGCAAGTAGAACACCCCAGCACCTTTTATCATGAGCATCTGGAAACAGACCCGTACAGGCCAGTCTATTTAGATCTGTTTCTCACCCTGTGAAGTCGGGCCATCAAAGCTATTCCACGGTTCAGTAGGGACAGATGCTTCAAACACATTTCTGGTCAACAACTAGCTGATGAATGCCAAAGCATCTGGTATTCATGGATACAAAAACACACACAAAAACCATACACACATTCCCACTCAAAACATTGGTTCTGTTGTTGTTAATGAACTTTGTGTATGGATGGGGGTCGGTCTGCTCCACACCTACGGTATTGCTCTCAGGGCCAAATGACTGCCATTTGGCAGACACTCAGTCAACGCCGCTTTGAGTGCATTCGTCTTAAGATAGGTAAGTAGGACAACTATACAACCCAATAACAGTAAGTACAACTTAATGAAGTTGCTATCAGCAAAGTCAGTGCTAAAAATCATTAATGGCAGGGAATTAGCATCTTATCATCCTGGTGAAAGCTAATTACAGAGAAATAATTCACTGTAGACAGAGTACATTAAGCATTAGCTACAGTAGATAGCTGAGTGTCAAATGCAGCCTGGCTTTATTAGTGAAGTGATGTAACAGGGTTTTTTTATTAGAAAAAACATATAGCATGTGCAAATTTTAATCCAGCTCAACAGATCTACCCTGACATACTTTTGGATTTTTTTAAAATTATTTTGAAATGTTGTTCTTTATTTTGCTCTATCATTATTTGTTAGGATCATTCAAAATATAGCTAGCATTTATTTAAAAAATGTTGGTATTGCAGAAGCCATAACACTGACATAATTTCAAAAGACGACTTGTACCATTTGTAAGTCCACTCACAGGCCTTGTCGAACACCAGCTATCAAACAAGGCCAATTCATGGTGACAGGTTTTAGTTCCAACTGGCTTAATAAGATAACTGACAGAATTGTGATTTTCACCACATGAACTAACACAAACCAATAGCGGAAAAAAGGGTTTTTAGGGATTATGGTTTTTGGGGTCCCTTCTTACAGAAAGTTCTGAGAAATGAGTTTCATGTGAACAGGTAGGGGAGATGTGAGATCTTTAAAAATATCTCAATCCTAACAGCTAAACCAAATCCCTAATGCCTCCATCTAAAACTAACTCAAATTCTGAAACAAACCCTAGAGTTGAGTGAGTTTTGCCCTAAACATAACCCTTACGGGAACTGGTTAAAAAAAATGTGGGTGCTCAAATTGTCAATGTTTACCATCTTTGTCTGGACTTCCCAAATGTATTATTAGATCAGGATCACACACCGTCCAGCATGACCTTTCGTATAGACACAACCTTACATGAGTTACATGCTTTCTAGTCCCTCAACACAATAAAATAATACAAAGTGGCAAATACAGTCTGGTTACACTTATGGACAAAAGGTTTTTACAGCATAACATTCTCCCTGATCCGATCTTACCCTTGTTGATCCGATGTGAGCCTACCTGACCCGATCTGACCATACCTGACCCGATGTGACCCTTGTTGACCCGATCTGACCCTACACGATCTGACTCTTTTGACTGGTGTGTCTGCTTTCCTGTCATGTCTCCTGCAGTGTCAATTGAACTGACAGATGCCTGGAGATGAGAGATGGAGAGAGTGGGAGGGCTCTATTTTTGGAGCCGAGTTTCACAGTGTGTCCCTGGGGAGAACACCTCTATGGGCTTCCCTCCTTAGAAGGCACTATTAGAAGAACCTCTTAGAAGCAGAGAAGCAGCAGCTACAGTTACCTGGATATGTCTGGGACAATAAAGAGATATGTCTGTAATCTGTTTGTGTGTCCTTGTTTTATTATACTTGTGAGGACCAAAGATCCTTATTCCGACTGTTTCCACAGAAAGACAATTCTTCCATCTAATTGTTCTTACAAACAAAGGCACAAAATTGCTAGAAATTAATTAGCCCCAATGAGAGCTTTGGACTAAGATAATGTTACTTTGCCAGATTTTATGACACCTGTGATGTTATTGAGCAGATGTCTCTCGACATTCCCAAGCCTTCCGGGTGAGTTGATATGCGGTAAGGCCATAAGCATGAATAGTCAAACTTGAGGAAAGTTTATAAATGTTCAGTGAATAGCTGATGCAAATTACATTTATCCATAAATTACATTTATATGTGTGAGCAGCCTACAGTAGCAACTGCATTTTTGTACTGGCCCACTGTAGGAATGAAACACACAAGTGCTACAATCCGCCAACTAAGCTACATGAGACCTGAAGACAAGTGGATGCTGATGAAGATAAGGGAGGCCAGTTACTTATTGCAGTTTAACCACAGCTTGAGGTGCACAGCTCACTACTAAAAGTGACCTTAAATCTGCAAACAAGGATTTCCAGTAGTGGCATTTTGAAAATGTGTCATTTGCTTTTAACTCCCATTGGTCAGAGACAATCCTGTCATGGATGACTCTATACTCTATGAGTGGTCAGGCACACATCATACGCTCCACCTCCACCAAATTAATTGTTGATTGGACACTCCAGCAACAAGAATCTGTGAAGAAGTGAAGTGGAAATGTACAGAATATTCCACTTACTACTGGACCTCTGGAAGTTCTGGAACTCAGTTTGTCTGTCTAGAAGTCATTGAGATATTTATATATATTTATACATTTCAAGCCATCTACTGTCTAGAAAGTGTGAATATCTTGGGAACAACAGCATGGAGTGACGTGTGGAAAATGAAGAGAAGGAAGGACGTCAGAATACCGCTTTCTGTCATCATTCTCTCTTACCAATACATGACTCAGTTATTCTATTAGTCACAGTAACTTTGAGCTGTTTGGTGGAACAGCCTACCAGAGCCTTTACAGCTCCCTGAAGTGTTAACAGAACCACGTGCTTTCTGCACCGTTGCCATGACAACGACAGGCAGCCAGGGACTTGGACAGGCAACCAGGAAGGCTTTGTACAATCAGAGAGGACACAAAGCCCACACGTACACTCTGTCAGTTTCACCCCCACGCACGCCATGAACATCTGCATTGCACAGAACTCAAGACATTCTCGTACTAACTACTCAGTGTGTTGCTGTGAGTTTATTCCTTCCTTACCCAATGTCGTCTCATCCAACTGTATCTTCGGTTCGGTTTCCTCTCAACAACTTCCAGTGCATTTGGAAGATTTTAAAATGTTGCCAAGCCTTGGTCTTTAAGTTGTCCACTCCAACTACTCTTCCGACTAGGAAGTTGCATGGGTAAACATGTTTGAGGGCACTCTCACTCACCTGCCGACCTCTGTTGGCTTGGCAGACACCTTGGCCATGAGAAGAAGTCACAAGAGTTTGATGAGACCAAGAAATTCCTGATGACTATGCCTACCCCTCACGAGGAGATGTTGACCGATGGAGCTTCCCAGCCACTCGTCAACTGTCAGCTTAACCCTAGACTGTTGGGTTCAACTTGGAAAGATTACACCTGCTAAGTGGCACAGAGTGGCATGTTCAGATGTTAGAAAAGGCACTTTAGACATTTTTAAGCCTTTCGAAAGGGCTACTTAACAGTTCCTTTATCACAACGGCATCACCTAACCAGAGATGAGAAGGGACCCAGACAACAATATATTTCTCCCAGTGCTTTAAATACCCTGGACTAAACAAACAAGTCTTCACAAAGGTTTTCATCAGGTTACCAGATATGACATATAGATCCTACAATGCTCACTGGTTCTCCTGTTATAGGTTTTCACTGGTTCTCCTGTTATAGGTTTCCGATCTTCATACAAGAGTCACCTGGGTTGGGTATCCTATGTCTCGTGCGAGGATGAATGGCTGAGGGGGAAGACTGTCTAGACCAATTGGGTCTCTCAGCTTTTGCCAGGCATGACGGGTTCTGTGGTTCGAAAAACTTGCACCCAAACCAGTGATTAAACGGTCAATGACTGTTTAAACCCTGTCTAAAGGAATCCTTCCCTTTACCGTTCCATGTAGGGTTTTACTGATCCAACGCATAAAGAGGGTGAAAGAATGAGAGCTTTGAGCAAGAAAGATTATCATTAATGTCAAAACAGGGATTACTTCAAAAAAGAGAGGGAGAGGATGGAAGAAAAGAAAGGACACATTGCAAATGTTTATTGAGCCCAGGGTGCAAACTATCGTGGTTTAGAAGAGAAACCGGATAAGACTGGTAGCAGAATGACTCATCTGAGTGCATTTCAATTGGTCTTTTCTCTGACATTTCCTTTTCTCCACCTGCATTGACAGGTAAAGGGACAGTCAAACAAGAAAATTCTACATCTGTATTCTTCCCCTGTAAGCAGTATTCAGTTAGTCATGGTACATGGTACAGCAAAGAACTCCTCTAGGATGGAAGATCATTAATAAACTGACTTGGAAGGTGGTTAAATAACGTATTCACAAATTCTGGCCCTGTGTGTCACTAAGTTGGGAGAGATTAGTTTAGCCAATCTACAAATCAATGATTCAGTGATTTCTGAGTGGTGAGTTCAAAACACATAAGGTCGAGTAGGCTTAACACACACTCAAACATTATCGCAAAACTAAGAAAGTTATTGAGGTTCAAGCCTGACTGGGATGCCAAAACATCGGGCCTGGTTTGCTTGTGTCAGCAGGGGTTGCAGGCCTCAATGCTCTAGTTTTGTGTGACAGTTACCCAGGCATCGGAAATGCTGAGGTCATTAGGTGAGTGAGCATTCCCTCTGACCCATAACCTACCTGACATCCTGGTAGGAAAAGCAGTGTGGTAAAAAGCTTGGTGTGGACTCTTAGGCAGGCTAGCTGCTAACATCAACTGTAGGGAATCTGCTGTGAGTTGCTGCGATGAGACAGGGCCAGAGAAACAATAAATATGAAAATATTGGAGGAGGGGAAAAAGGAAGTAAAAAGGGGTTAGAAATTCTAACACGGTACTAAGAGTTCTAATAGAGGATTGGTTGGCAGAGAGATGTTCAATCACAAGAAATGCTCAGAAGTTCATCCATGATCATAATGAATTGTATGTTGTGACAGAGAGACTGTGTCTGACATCTAGTGGGAAAAACGGGAAGAGATCTTTTTTTTTTTACATTATTGACTAATTTAGCTTTTGTCCGAACTGACTTACAGAATATAATATAGCTTTATGATTTCATAAATTTAATATAGTAATTGACACATTATTGTTATTATTAAGCATATTACTTTATTGAGGAAGCTGTGGAGGATTAGGTAACCATGAGCTGAACTCATTTGTGTTCAGTTTGAGACGGACACTAATTAGCTGAACAAGAAGGCTCTTGCTTCTCCGGATAAGCAGGTGCTCTTTCTGATGTGGCTTATGTGAGGAACATTCTCAATTATGTGGAGGCTCACAAATTTGGGCCAGATGGTATCCCTGGTCATGTCCTCGGAGCGTATGCCAACCAGCCGGCAGATGTCTTCAGGGATATCTTCAACACGTCCCTGAACCAGGGTTTAGCTCCCATTCGCTTCAAATAGGTCACCACCATCTCGGTAGGCAATTAAACCTTGGTGGCCCTGTTTAACACCTGCCATGAGGAAGTGCTTCAAGATGCTTGACTGCACCAACTTCATCAAATTGCCGTCAACACTGTGGTTGTAAGCCTGATAAACAAGAACGATTAATCAGTCTACTGGGATGTGTTTGGAAGGCTGGTATTGTGATACCAGGATTCCCTCAAATTCAGGAGTTTTAATATTTACAGAGCAGGGGGCTATTCGTGAACTCTCGGCATCACAAATGTTGTCAAGGGGTTGCAAAAGCGTCTCTACTCATTAAGGATGCTAGAGAAGTTTGGCAATGCCACCCTGGGTCCTCTCCAAATACTCCAATCACTGCACCATCAAAAGTATTCTCCCCAGCAGTAACACATCCTGGTATTGGAAGAGCATGGCAAAGCCCTACACATGACTGGGGCCAAGCAGCCACCCTTGGAGGATATCTATCGGCGTTGACGAATTAACACCTATAAAGGACTACACACATCCCAGCCACAGGCTTTGTGTGTGTGCACGCATGCATGCACAAACACATGGGAATTTAAAATGTACTCTTGGTCTCCTAGTATCTGCACAGTTTTAGTTGGTTAACCATATAAAGCCTCTTGGATATTTTTAGAGGCGTGGTCAGGAAAACATTTGATAAAACATTAGATCAAAGCTGCCAGATGATACAGTTTGAGTATGAGATTCAGAAGCTCCAGCTACATTTCGACAAAATTCTTATTTCAATCACACCCCACATCAGCTGTCTGTATTTTAATGATCAGTCTGCAGTATACCCACAGTTCATTATTCAGTGACAGCATTCTTGGGCAAAGACAAGAGAAAGTGAAAGACAGCTAGACAGAGACATCGGGCATGTTTGAGTGGATCATTTTTGTTAGTCAGCACCTTAAAATCTGTGATGCATTGTGGTTACAAAAACTGTCCAACTTCTGCCAGTAAGTGAACTGCATGCTAGTAAACATTCGAAACTTTAGCACTTTTCTGCAGTTGCTGCACACCAGCTGTAACTTTCCGACATCAGTAGGTTCTCTTCCAGTATTTCTCTGCACTTTGTTGTATCCATTTGGCCCTTTATCTATCCAAGCTATCCAGGCCTTGACACTGAGAAGCATTCTCATTGCATGATGCTGCCGCCACATTTCACAGTAGGGATGATGCTCCTAAAATCATGTGCAAACTTCATCCACTGTGTCTCAATTTCACACATACCTTCAAGCAAACTCTAGCCGAGATTTAATGTGAGTTTGTTTAAAAAATGTATTTCGTTTGGCCACCTTTGTGAAGCACACAGGCTATAGTTGCAGTATGCACAGTGTTTCCCAGCTCAGCCGTAGAAGCCGTAACTCCTTTAAAGCTTGCCATAAGCCAATTGGAGCCTCCATGACTAGTGCCCTTCTAACCTGGATACTCTGTTTTTGAGATTGGCCTGTTCTAAACAGATTAACATCTGTGTCATATTTTCTCAATTTCAAAATCATTGACTTAACGTCTTCTGGGGAATATTCAATACCTTGGAAATGTTTTTCTATCCTACACTTGATTGGTGCTTTTGCAGAACCTTATTCAAGATTTGCTTTAAAATGTTTCTTTGTCTTCCTGACAGTTTTTTTAAAATAATTGTACAAACCAACCGTGGGACCTCCCAGAGGTGCATTTAACCTGAAATCATGTGAAACACCTTTATTGCACAAAGGTAGACAACATCAAACTACTCACTAAGACAATTGGTTGCACCACAGCGTTTTCAGGTGTGTCTTAGCAAGGGGGTTAAATAAATATGCAATAGATTATTTTCTGTTTTATACTTTTTCATTGATTAGTGACCATAACACCTAATTACATTTTGATTTCATGTTGTAACACAATAAAGTGTGGAAAAGCAAAAATAGGGTAAATACTTTTGAGAGGTACTATATAACTGTATAATCACAAAGGCTGTATGACAGCCTTTGTGATGTAGGATGTAAAAAGTGACATACTTTATCTTGCCAACATGTCAACAGTAAACAAAAGTATGGGGACTCACTCTAAATCTGAACATAAAAGGCTATATGAAATAAACAACTGTCATTTTCTAACATGTGGAATTTTTTTTGGTAATGGTTAAGTTGAGTGTGCTGTTATCCATGTGATGCTCCATGAACTTTGAGTTGTAATATTGTGTGACCCTCTTAAAATGTATGTTCAGGCAGATGATGATGCATGTCACTCTTCATTGAATACACGCTGTCAACACCCCTAAATTAATAATCAAAACTGTCCTCGCCTATCAAGACATCCACCAATCTGATCTGATCTGATAGCCACCTTGTAGAGCTCTGTGAAGGTCTAGCTGTGTCCCGTCCGAGAGTCTAAAAACGTGCGCAAGTGACATAACGAGTATTTGTAGATCAGTCTGTCATAATTGACCATGTTTTTTTGCCGGTTTGTTCCTGCGTTCGAAGTCATCAGAGACTCGAGATCCGACGGAGTGGGACTGATCTACAAATCACCTCTCATCCTAAAGAGCTACATATTTGTTAATCGTTCACAACGCACCCACGATACATCAATGTTTCGCTGATCTCGAACACGGTGTGCACGCGATTTAGTATGCTTCCATAGCCACAAAGTTGGAAACAGATATTTGCTTCGTGGTTGCCTAGGTTAGGGTTAGCGTAAGACGTGCGGTTATTGTTTGGGTTAAGGTTAGGTTTAAAATAAAATGTTACTAGACAAATTAATGAAAGAGGCTAGGGTTATGACTTTGTGGCTACTGGAACTAGTGACGACTCCCGAACACGGCCATTCGATTTCCATGTCTTTGTGGTGGGTGACGTAATGGACAACAACTCCCAGCATT
>JACXGJ010000164.1:0-16886 GCA_016801105.1 Esox niger
ACTTGTTCTCCCCACTGTATATTTTTCAAGAAAATATTTCGATATGTTGTCTTTGTACAATTTTCTATTGATAACAGAGTATAAATGATTTATACATCACTGCATTCTGTTTTTCTTCAAATCTTTTACTTTTTATTTAATTTAATGTTTTTAGAAATGTTTTATATATATATATATATATATATATATATATATATATATATATATATATATATATATATATATATATATATATATATATATATATATATATATATATACATACATACATTTATATTTTTTTCATAAACTAGTTTTGATGTTTTTACAATTGGTAACAACGGTTTGAGCAGAACAACCAGACAATGAATGACAATCGCTTCCAAAACCGGCCCAGATTCAACTAAAGCGTCCAACCTTTATGAAGTGGTGAATGTTATGTAATAGTCAATAACATGAAATGACTCGCCTGCATGTGAAAGAGAATACGCATTTTGTATACTATAAACTGTTTGATTTTCTGATGTAGTTTGTGTGATAATCCGCAATTTGTCCCATTATTTTGGCAATGTACTAATATAATGTACCGTATTCTATAAAAAAAATAACACGTGCAACAGCTTTTTCCTGCAATGTCGACCGTAATCATCAGGTCTTATTCCATTCTGTTCATATCAGAGGATGACATTCGGACTGTGGAGCTGTAAACGACATCCTTGTAAACTGCACTGAACTACCATGCATGAAGATCAACACTATACTTGGGATCATAGCACACATTCATGAGGTTCCAGATTACATTTTAACCCAGCATACCCAGCATAGTGGAAAATTATTTTGAACTTGTTGTACTGTCTTTTATTTAAAGAAATGCTATATCCTTCAGAAATAATGTGTTTTCTTTCTGCCTGGTCTAGATTGTGTGATAGATCATTTTACACGTAATTACAATAAAATGTCGGCTTAGAATGTAATTAGTTCAACAGCGGAATGTAAAACCAAATTTGAAAACAGGGCCAAACCGATGGGGTCCCTATGGCTGTGATGTGACTGCCTCACAAAACCGTATTCAACACTCATTCGCAACTCATTCTTCTGACAGACATTTTTAAAGGAAGTGATATGGAAAGAATTAAGGACTTAAGACTGGAAATAGATCTCTGGCAAACCCTCAAAAACCTAAACACGAGACAGATTATTAATCATTATTCATCAAGTCTGGTAAAACAGGTGCCAGTATCCAGACATATACTAAATGCATAGCTGTTCGTAGTGTCATCATGATTTTACTGCTGCTCTCAGGGCTGTTGCATCTTGCCCTAGCCACCCTGACTAATCCATGCTATTCTCACAAAAATGAAGACTATGGAGATTTCCGCAAAATTGTTATGCCACACATTGAAACTATTGACCTGAACAGTATCTGTTTATTGGTTAGAAAAAAAGACATAACTTGAACAGTAACTGTTTATTGGTTAGAAAAAAAAATCATAAACTTAGAAGTAAATACAAATATATGTGAATAAAATATGTTGTATTAATTATTACAGTAACTGTTTTGTGTTTTTAAGACAAGACATTATTTTGTGTGATCACTGTTAGAATTGAAAACTATAGCAAATTGCTTTGGTAGAATGTTTTCCAAGTAGTTCTGAGTACATTCTTCACAGAGTTTACAGGATTTGCCATAACTCATCCATTGACTCTGGCTGCTTTTAGTTTCTGCTTGTTTGTACTTTCTTGAGATGTAATACAGTAATTATCAAACTTCTGCTCTAGGTAGGCTTTAATTGTGTTTGCATTGTTTGGAGTCATTATTGTTACTGTTATGTTCCTCTGTCGCGTTTTGGGGAGAGTTTGTCCTATTTTGTGGGAGCTCTTGGTGTGGCTTACTGAAATTGTCACCCTGTAGCCATCCCCAGTCTTGATGGTGATTACTGGGAGTGAACCCCTTCCTAAAGTAAAGAACAACTCTCTCTGTTAAGAGGAGCTACTGGAATGTAAGTGAAGAACAGCTACTGCCAGGTCAGGATGTCTAAAGACCTGCAAATTCTGCGGTACTTATAAATGCTTGTGAATAGGTAAAGCTCTAAGTTACATTGCATTAGGACTTTTGCACCACCTTAAGCTTTTAGCCAATGTCCCAGTCACCGTTTTTCCTATTCGCTGAAGAAAGAAATACTGTGTAAGATCTTTTTGGGCTTCAGTTCAGATTTCGACCATGTATCATTGTTAGTTGCTGACTTTTTTTCTCTATAAGCCTTTGTTATTATATCTGGTCAGGGAGGCTTGGAACACTTCCATGCTCAGTGTAAACCAAGTAAGCAATAAACAAAAGACAGACACCCTGCTTTCTCACAGCTTTGCTCGTTTATTTTACCACTGGTCCCGTTTGGGTTTATTGTTCGTTGACCTCCCAGACGTTAAAATATGAGACCACCTTCCGAACAACCATCTTGTGTTTGACCCATTCCGATTTGAGATGTCAGAAAAAGCAGTTCCTAGAAAATCTGAGGCACCCACATGCCATGCTCGAAATGATCTCAAATAACAGGTTCGCAGACAGCCCCGCCTGCATGACCTGCTAGGCTTACCACATGCAACAAGCATTCACTTCCCCTGAATCACTGTTAGAAAGTTAAGAGTTAAGCCTTCCGTTCCAGCAGCCTCACTGACTTTATACACCCCCTCCTCCTGCTTCCCTAATGTGGGTTGTACAACATTCTCTCCTTGGTGGATTGGGAAATTCCAGATGTCCTCGAATGACTGGAAAACACATGGACTTTTTGGGAAGAGTCTGTCAGCAGTGTATAAAAGGGAAATGGATCCCACTAAGTCTTCACTTCTTCACTTTTAACTTCAAGTGGCTCTTACGGCCTGTTTGACTCTACTTCTCCGTCATCTTCTAACCTCTTGCTACTAAGAGTCACAATGGCATTTGCACCTACAGCCTCCTGTCTTTTTGTGGTCTTTCTGTTTGTTTTTTGCATACAATTCTATGGAGGTAAGAACTCAACCAATTTTCATATAATATGAGGTACATTGAATGTTATGTATGTTTTACCAGTTACCTGACTGACTAGGGATGTTACAGTGACTACTATACTGATATGTCTATGAATGTTCAATACCTTTAAATTAGTAGGCAATGAAAGTATAGCAACTGGATTCATGTACGGTTTCTTCCCATTTTTTTTAGGTAAAATGTGTGACCATGCTAATGATATTTATGTCTCAATTGCAGCTCAGTATGTTCCAGGAACCAGGTGCAGATGTCCAGGAACCATCAGGCATACAACAGAAACCATTGTGAACTTCGAAATCATTGAAAGGACCTTTTATTGCAACAATACTGAAGTCATGTATGTACTGGACAGATTTAATAAGAATTTCCTTTTTGTACAACTTTAAAACTTCAAATTTTAACAAACCAAACCCTTATTTCAATTCTGGGATCCAAGCATTTATTGTGTGCAAATATGTTTTGTATTTTTTAGCGTAACACTAGATGAAGATGGAGCAAAACGCTGCCTGAACCCTGAGGGACAAAAGGGGAGGTTTTTTATCCATTGCTGGAACAGGTAGGATGGATGAAACAATCACAATCATTACCATTGTATAAAAGTAGGCAGCAGCCCAATCTTCCAGTTTTTACTGCAATAGATGCACCTTAATTGAAGTCTAATGACATTGACATGGATCCATTGTTGAAACAGAGCAGTGCCATATTGCTAGTAGTTTTTGTATGCTGCTCAGTTGCAGACATGCAGACTAAAACATATAAATGCTGAACACTGTAGAATGTAATGCACTTAAGTTGCATAAATGACCATTAGCACTTTACACACACTAAACAATATTGCATTTGTGTTTTCTGAACCTGACACAGACTGTTCTTTGTTCCAAATAGGATAAACAAGGACGACAAGCAAAAGAAAAGATGTCTTAAAACGAAACAACAGTGAAAGTGGCAGAGAAGGAGGCCTAAATGGAAGACCCACTGGGATGGAGTTTCCCAGATGTCATGTGACCAAACAAGCAGAATGCATGACTCCCCTTCAGAGAAGGAGAAAGCAAGAATGAAAGTGAGAGGGAGGAAGAAAGAAGGGAGATATTCCTTTTCTTTGTAATTTCTATACATAATCCTTTGAATGTGTGTGAAATGATTGGGTGTGCTGTTACAGTAGTGAATGTATTCAACACTATGTATGTTTTATGAAGTCCTATGGATAACTTATTTAATAGTGTTAATTTATAATTGATGTTAATTTTGTTATTTAAATAGTTTGTGTTTGTTCAAAAAAAAATATTTTTGATGAGACTAAAATAAAACTTTTTTTAAGTAACTCAAAGTTATCCTGTCTTTTAACACTCAACATATTTTGAATGACTGTAGTACTGTATGTTCATAACCATGGAGAAATAAACTACTGAAATATTCCAAATATGAGAATATTTCCCTGATTCTCTGATTATATCGCAATTTACATATTTATGACGTGGAGGACAAACATCCTTAAATATCAAAGCTTTGAACCACTTACTTTAAGCTGCAGCGATACCAATATCATATTCTATTAGTATAATCCAAAATGGTTTTCTGGCAGGCTTCTAATACATTTTAAAAAGGTTTCTGAACTAAAACAGATTAAAACCAAGAAAATTTTGCAAATTGAAAATGGATACCTGTTTGAAATGCAGTCCTTTCTAAACAAAGACATAAATATTTCACATTTCCAATATAAAAACATTAACAAGGTGCAGAAAGGATACTTAAAAAAATAATAAGGCTAAACTCTATTATATTGCTAAAACAAATATCAGCCTTCTTGGGATAAATGTATGACGTTGGCATCATATTTATGAATGACATAAATAGGAACGGTAAAGTAATGTAAGACAGGCAATCAACACGGGTGTATCTTAAAGTAAGCGCTGTACTGAAGTACAGAAGTACAGAATGAAAATATTATAAACGCTGGGTTGCAGACGCAGATTAAGCCTCGACTTGGACCAAAAAACAGGCCGAGCCGCAAGGCAGTCTGAGCTGTTTGTGGATCAGGAACCCTTGGGTCCGGCCCAGTGGGCCTGGCACGTGGCGTGCCACTTCCGTCGCGTTGGTCCTTGGACAACAACGAGCAGGCTGAGGAAGAAAATTGCTTGAAGGCAAGTGTCCTTATCTATGGTAACACTGTTCTTCATGGCAATTTGAAAAACAACAACTTAAAGAGCATGGTATGACACGTATATCATCACATTCAGTGGGCTTTTATGAAGGAATTAATTACTGTATATGCGATAGGAAACACAGTATGTTTTTGTTAGTTTTCATTGCATTAATTTTTCTTTGTGTGTGTCGCGGGGTAATTGGAAGAATAAAGAAGGCAGATGCAGGGACAAAATATGATATTTAGTAGTGTACCATTTCCTCAAAGACATTAGTCGTCACCAGACTCCTAACAATGTAGACTATATGAAGACAGTTCTAGGAACGGTGACATAAAGCCAAAATGAGTGTGTCTTCCAACAGGTACAAAGCACTAAGCGCGGCTAGAATTAAAACACAATTGAGTGTGAAGGAGAGTAAGAACAGACCACTACGAGATTACTAACGTCATGACATTTGACAATACAAGAAAACAAACAGGGGAACTGAGGGAACATATATACACATACGAATGGGGGATAGCAACGTGAGTGTGGTAGAATGAGGCAGTCCACAACATTCAAGAGCTCTCTGTTGAGAGGGGTTGGGAACGGTGGTGACTAAAATGCAGGAGACGCAGACTGGCATAGGGTAGGTGGTGCAGGAGGTGTTGTTCCAGGAGGAACCGTGACTATGTGTTTCGTAATGTTTTACATTATGTATACTAAAAATACAGAATTACTGGTTAGAGAAATGGCTTTAATTACATTTTTGGATATATGTTACTGAAGATTCGGTTGGCATTTCTTGCATTATCATATTATGAAACAGATCAGACATTTGTGTCCACTGAGTGTGATCTGACCCAAGATCCGAGGGTCATCAGGGTCAACTACGTGTTATATCTGACCCAAGATCCGAGGGTCATCAGGGTCAACTACGTGTTATATCTGACCCAAGATCCGAGGGTCATCAGGGTCAACTACGTGTTATATCTGACCCAAGATCCGAGGTTCGAGGGTCAACTACGTGTTATATCTGACCCAAGATCCGAGGTTCGAGGGTCAACTACGTGTTATATCTGACCCAAGATCCGAGGTTCGAGGGTCAACTACGTGTTATATCTGACCCAAGATCCGAGGTTCACAAGGGTCAACTACGTGTTATACTGTAACTGACCCAGTTGGATATAGATTGGTCTCATGGGTAATCGTATTAAGACTACACTCATACACTATTGAAAAATAAATTCCCATTTTCTTAAAAACACACATATAAATCATGTTTGCAGGAATGAATTTATCTTACTAGAACTGTTTGTAAGTCTACTATTGTTATACAGAAAAATATTGGCACCCAAGACCCATTGGCAATGGGCCAGGTACACATCTGGGAAAGGCATGAAAAATATCCACATTAAAACAAATTCCAGATAAATGGTTGATGTTGTCTAATATCTTGTAAACACATGGTCATTGTGTGAATTGCCTGTCAGCAGTGAATAAAAGGGAAATAAATCCCACCAAGTCTTCCCTTCTTTATGTAAAATTCGAGAGGATCTTACAGCCTGCTTGACTCTTCATCCTCTCGCCTTTCTAAACTAAGAATCACAATGCCCTTTGCACCTACAGCCTCCAGTCTTTTCATGGTCTTTCTGTTTGGTGTTTGCATGCAACTCAACAGAGGTAAGAACATATTTTCCTATAATATGAGGTACCGTGTATGCTATTTATGCTTTACCAGTTACCTGAAAGACTAGCTGTATAGTACAGTCACTGTAACATTATAGCCAGCTATATACTGATATGTCTATGAATGTCCAACACCTTTACCTTAGCTGGCTATTTGAGTGTAGCAACAGGATTTACATACAGTTTCTTCTCAGAACAAGTGTTGTACAGAAATCCCTTAATATGAAAATTAAGTCAGAATGTGTGACAATGGCAATGATATTCATCTCTCAAATAACAGCTCAGTATGTTCCAGGAACCAGGTGCAGATGTCCAGGAACCATCAGGCAAACAACAGAAACCATTGTGAACTTCGAAATCATTGAAAGGACCTTTTATTGCAACAATACTGAAGTCATGTATGTACTGGACACATTTAATAAGAATGCTTACTTTCCTTTTTGTACAACTTTAAAACTTCAAATTTTAACAAACCAAACCCCTTATTTCAGTATTTCATTGTATGCAAATATGTTTTGTATTTTTTAGTGTAACACTAGATGAAGATGGAGCAAAACGCTGCCTGAACCCTGAGGGACAAAAGGGCATGTTTTTTATCCATTGCTGGAACAGGTAGGATGGATGAAACAATCATTAACATTGTATAAAGGCATAGGCAGCAGCCTTATCTTCCAGTTTTGGTATGTTTCTCAATTGCAGACAAAACATATAAAAGACGAACACTGTAGAAAATAATGTACTTAAGTTGCATAGATGAACATTAGCACTTGACACAAACTAAAAAAATTGCATTAGTGTTTTCTGAACCTGAAACAGACCATTCTTTATTTCAAATAGGATAAACAAGGACGACAAGCAAAAGAAAAGATGTCTTAAGACGAAACAAAAAGTGAAAGTGGCAGAGAAGGAGGAGGTCTAAATGGACAACCCACTGGGATGGAGTTTCCCAGATGTCATGTGACCAAACAAGCAGAATGGAATGCTGGTGGATGACTTGACATGTCAGAGAAGGAGATTGTGAAAGAGAGAAGGGTGATGAACTAAGGGACATTAATAAAAACAAATATTTCCATAATCCTTTCAATATGTCAGATTATGTTGGAAATTACGAAGAGAAACTGTGTTGTTAAGAACTGAATTCATTAAACTCTAATTACAGTTGGTACAGAAAGTCACCACCCCCTTTGAAAATGATTCCCTTTTGTTGCCTTATAGCCTTAAATGAAAACACAGTTATCCACAAAATCCAAGCAAAATAAAAACACATTTCTCAGGAGCAATTTTTGAGGGGGACTACAAAGGTAGTGCTGTAACACTGTTTTAGTTGGCACCATCAGTTTGCTTGCTACTGTAGCTCTGCAAATTTAGCTGTGTGAACCTTACCAACATAAAACACATTTACTGGATTAGCCTCAGCTACATGCATTGAGTGCCTTTCAGATGGTTGACATGAAAACTGTCACTTTGCCAGCTAAGGAACACTACAGTACATACATTGCAAGGTTCTCTCATTGACTCAAATTCAAAAAGCTGCAAAAGCTGGTTGATATTACTATAGCAAACATCAGCTAATCGCTAGCTAACATATAGAATGACCTCTATGTCAATGCAGAGAAAATGAAGGCTGGTGACGGTTAGAATTTTTTTTAATGGTATTGAGTGGTCGAAGTAAAGAAATGTCTAACATATCCTTTGTTTGGACTACTTACTGAAAGTCAAACACCAATGACAGACTGTCAGATTCCCACATGCACTGTACCTGCAAAATGTGCCAATGCTGAGTGCTGGGGGGCAGTGGATCAAACAGCTGTGAGGCAAAAGACTGGGGTGTCGCATTTTTTAATTGCAACACCCCAGCCAATCCAGGACATTCACCTTGTGTCCTTCATCCACATTGCTTTGGTTAATTGTCATGTTGAAACGTGAACCCTTTAGAATGATATTTTTACTGATATTGAGGGTTAATAAAGCTGGAAAATGTCTGATTTTAGTCGTTTTAATTTCCAGCTGTAAGGCAACAAACAATTTTGAATGTGAACATTTTGAAAAGGCACTCGTGATTGATAAATGGCACCAAATGAATAACATTGTAAACATAAATGAGAAAATAAAGTAACAAAGGCAATTCACCACAGTTAATCTAAAAGAATGCATTTATTGAAGTACAGAGTAACAATGCTTTCAATGCTACTCTTAATTCATCTATATTAATCTATATTATATGAACTGTGACTGAAAACTGTCAGTACAACGCAAACACTGCCCCAAAAACAACATCATATTATTTTGATAGAGATACAACACATTGAACGATGAATAACGCATTTCAAAGTTTGATAAGTAATCGAGCCAGACTGGAAGCCCCGCCTTTCAGGTGACAAACAGCTCATCCCTTGATTGCATGTGACTCTCGTGCTGTACTTCGTTCCCATAAGTATGGAATGCCTGGTTCCCCAAAGCTGGGAACTAAGGTACGGCACAACGAGTGCCTGCGCAATCAAGTGGCACAGCTGAATAAATGTGAGGAACAGCATATTATGGGCTCATCTGGGAGCCGTGACATTAAGAGAAGGAATCCTCACAAAAGTGTATGTTTGATTCCCAGCTCATTGCAGCACAAATATGCACCAAAGTCAACCCTCATGAAAAGTGCCCCAGATTTGCCCCACTTGCTGTCGTATACCAAAGGAGATAGATGTTGCTCATATAATATCCTACCGGAGCTTTTTTGGCAAGGCAGGCAGAGCTGTTTGTAGAACAGGAACTCTTGGGATGTGGAAAACACACACATCTGGCTTGCGGCATGTCACTTTCGTTTCGTCTGTCCTTGGACCCAAACGAGTACGCAGAGAAGGGAAGTAGCTTGAAGGCCACATTCCCAAAAAGCACCGACATGAATTGTGCTTTAAAGTTGAGAACCAATGGCCCTGTTCCGCAACATAGCGCTATAGGCCATCAAAGTGGCGATCACATGCTGGATGCATGGTACTCTACGATGCTGACGGATGTTACCCAGTGATGTCATTAGACAAAAACAGAAACAATTATTGCCATGAACACCCATTTTCTCAGGCCCCAGGCACAACAGGATATGATTAAATCACTGGCCATTATGTAACATTAGCTAAAAACATGTGTCCAAATCATCATGGTTTCTAACGAAAGGGCAACTTTCATCTAGTTAGCCACCGAAGGGGAACAATGCTACTGAGGAGTTATATACATATATTTCTGGTAACGGCATTTTAACTTTGATGTGATTTGATTGTTGAGCTCAGCATAAAGCTGTTTAGATTATTATTTTTTCATAAAGGGATGCCAAATGCAACTTTGCTTCAATCAATCAAGCGTTTTCAGCCAGGCAACTCCAGATTCATGGCCTGCACCTACTTCAGCAGAGAAGAGCAGTTTTGCATGATTGGAAGATCTCCCCTTGTGAAATCAGAAGGAAAATCAAGAAAACGTGTTTAATTATGTTTTAATTCGTCATTTTTTTGGGCTTCCCTTCCATGAATTCATGACAAAGATAACTGCGGTTAAGTGGGTCTTCCATCAGTAGGTTTCCTGAACTACTCGGCTGGCTACTTGGTCTACTCTTGGAAACCCCTTGATAATAAACTGATTTAAATGATGCCTTGTACACATTCAAAAGCCCCAGCACCAGAAGCAGCAAAGCATCCACACAACATTACCAAACATCCCCCACATTTGACTAGACAGGGTGTTATTTCAACATTACATTACATTACATTGTGCGTAGTGCTGATCAGCTTTTCCAAAAGAGCTCCAACTCTCATTTGTCCACAGACAATTTTCCTAGAAAGGATATGGGCTTGTTCAAAGAGAATTATTTTGAGCAAAGTTCAATGGGCTCCATGTCTCTCTTTCAGCAGTGGGGTATTTCTGTCTGTCATGCCGAAATCAAAACACCTGTGAACACGACCTTTTCACCACTTTCAATGTGTTTTGGATGAAATTAGGAATTATTGAAACTACTGGCGTGAATAATTGGACTACATCTGAATATCCATGAAGCCATGAAGACCTCTAATGCCCACCACTTGACTGAAGCATCTGTTGTGCATGTAACAGTGCCCAGCAAAAATAGTACCCGGCGCCTCCGATGTAGGTGGCGCGATGTGTTCAAGCGTAAAAGAACCAATCAGCAGTGATCTGGTCGCAACCATAACAGCCCCAGGAAATTACAACAATTATAGAGACCATCTAGCACAGCTGACAGAGGCAGATGTGAAAATGCACTATAGCCCCACAAGTGAGCTGAGGCAAAGCGAAACTCATTCCCTCTCTATTTGGATACGTACATCTTGTTCCAATTCAAGGAAAAACTATGCGCAACTCCTCTCTTGGTTTACAGTAAAACCCTGGGATTAAACATGAAAAAGCAAGTCTGAGGTGTTAGTCAACCCCATTTGTGTGACTCGGCTGCCACAACCCTATTGTAGCTTGTAGGCCAACAACCTGAACCCTGTGAACCATACTGGTGCTAAAGCTGGCTCAACTTTTTTATATAGGCGAGTGAAGTTAGGGAGAGACTACAACAGAAATTTGATAAGCTTTCAGTGCTCTTGGTGAACTGACCAAGGAGGTATGCATATTTTACATTGGTGGCAATATGGTATTGACTGTGTGACACCGTGTTGTGACAATATTTGAGAGTGGCCTTTTGTCACCAACACAAGGTGCAAAGATCACACTATTTAATCAGTTTCACAACACCCATCAGTTGAATGGAATCTTCCATTTGTAGAAACTTTTTGTAAAAGATCATTCAGGTAAGTCCATGGGACAAAAATTTGTTGCATTTATATTTCTATTCCATGATGAATCTGAATGGAAGAAATTTATTTTCAGAATTTTATTTTGTACATCCCAATATTCTACTGTGGTGTTTCATTGTTTCTTGAACCATGGTAACTGTATCATATCTGCCAATTATGTTCCCAAAATCTAAAATAAATCCTAGGAGCACAAAGATGTCTTCTACTGACAGACAGTGGTCCTCAGGTCTCCCAACATAACATTCCAGGGTTCCAATCCCACCCTGATGTGTAATTTGAAAGAAACTGCTGGACTTGACTCCAGATATTAGCCAAAGATGGAGAGCATCAGAATAAATCTATTGAACAGCTGCAGTGGCTGGCTGAGAAACAAATGTTGGATTTCCAAGGAAGTCAATAGCTGAATTCGTTTCTAGAAAAAAATGTGTATGACGTCTCAAATGTTGGAATTCATGCAAAAAAAGATAAGACATGACACATTCAAATAACTTGGAAAATGGGTATGGACAGCAATACTATTAAGAAAAAGCAAATAAATAAATTTACTAGAGTCACGGTGTGACGTTGTGGGGTTAACAGACCAGGCGCAAGGAGATTTGGCACTTGATTAATTCGTTTATTTAACAAAACAAACACCGAGCACTACAAACAAACTTAAAGAAAGTAACGGTTTCAAACTCAAACCGACATACCGCAGAACCGACACACAGCAACTCGGCGCAATGACTGACAAATGAAGGGAGTAGAGGAGAAACATTTAAACACATAATAATGACCTAATTGGGACCTGGTGTGAGAGACAATTGGCGTCAAGACAAATGACGGGGACCGGGATGAGTTCATGGCAATTGGAAAAATGCAAAATGCGGGAGATGGCGGAGCAGTCCGTCACAACTAGAATTTACACAATAACCCACACAAATGTCACTGCAACATATAAAACATCTAATATTATTTCTACAGTTTAAGTTGGCCTACACCCTCTTATGTCAGTAGGAAAAAAGTAAAGATGGTGACAGAGAACATAGGACAGAGTGTAGCCAAAATCATCATAAACCTGTAGGATTGGAGTAATTACAGCATTGTAATTTTACCAGAATACAAATTATATAGCCACTTTTAAGTGCTTGAAAATCCAAACAAAAAATATTTGTGGTAGGCAAAGAACTGATTTTAAGTTAGTCAAAAATAATATTGGAGTGATTTTTCTAAACTGTATCGATCTCCCCCCAAACCCAACAGTATAACACCAAATAAATTGTACTTCAACAATATCAATCTTTCCAGGAAGCAAGCATAAGCAATTCTGAACCAACCTGTTTGAGTGCAAATGAAAGTAACAACAGGTGCACTGGAGAGGCCACAGCAAGACAACCCCAAAAAAGGGAATGGTTTTGCAGGTGGTGGCCAGAGACAATTGCCCTCTCCTTATCTTTCCTGACTGATTCTTCTTTAGTTTTGTGTTTTGCTAGTGTCCTTGTCACTACTGGTAGCATGAGGTACGGCAGGCCATTCGGGCTGCAACTCCTCCAGGATGGCACATCCATACGTGCTGTCGCAAGAAATGTTGCTGTGTCTCCCACTACAGTCTCAAGAGCATGGAGGAGATACCAGGAGACAGGCCATAGCACAAGGAGAACTGCACAGGTCCATAGAAGGGCATCAACCCATCAGCAGGACTTGTATCTGCTCCCTTGTGCGAGGAGGAACAGGTGGAACACAGCCAGAGCCCTACAAAATGACATCCAGCGGGATACTGTTAGTGGGCTACAAGTCAAAACACCAGAATTGGCAGGTCTGCCATTGGTGCCCCGTTCTCTTTACACATGAGAGCAGGTTCACACTGAACATGGATCCGTAATGCATATCCTTGGAGAGTCGCTCTACATGTTAGCCAACAATACCCTGACTGCTGTTAGGTACTGGGATGAAATCCACAGTCCCATCGTCAGATCTTACACTGGTGCAGTGGACCCTGGGTTCCTCCTGGTACAGAACAATGCCCGGCCTCATGTGTCCAGGGTGTGTAGACTGTTCCTGGATGAGGCATTGATGCCACTGGCTGGCACTCATGTTCCCCCATTCTGAATATATCGGTGTATCTGATGCCGCCAAGTAGTTCCACAGACTGTCCAGGAGCTCACTGATGCCCTGCTTCAGGTCTGGGAGAAGAACGTCCAGGACACCATCTGCTGTCTCATCAGGAGCAGGCCCAGACGTTGTTGGGAGTGCATACAGGCATGTGGGGGCCACATACACACTACTGAGTCACATGGTGAAATCCACACAAGTTATCCACACAACAGCCTGTGATTTTAATTGTTTACTTAGAGTTTTGATGTGGGTTTGATTCCAGCCCTCAATCGGATGTTGATTTTGGTTTCCATTGACGTCATTTTTTTCTCAAGAAATTACACAATGTACACTAAAGATTTTGGTCTTTAAAACATTTTCTTCATTGAGACCCGATGTGTGATTGAAGAGTTCCCGTAATTTCTTTGAGCAGCGCATTTATTTAACTAAACTCAAGTAATAACATTGACTTGTGTAAAACGGTGTTACTAACCATTTCTAAGAGCAACTTCAAGTGAAGCGTTACTTTTGTACTAAAAATGCTAATCTATCTAATGAAATCAAGATAATATAGCTTTCAGAATGTGACATCGAAATCCTTTCCCCTAAAAGTCTGCAGCACTGTTCTGGAATCGTCCCAAACAGCGTCCTTCCCTATATAGTGCACTAGACTTGAATGGAGTCCTGTTCAAAGGGAATAGGATGCCATTTTGGGACTTGATTGTGTGATGAGTTCTGAGCCGGCATGTCTTGAGTTTTGACCATTACTTTGATCTAGAGACTTTGAGGGGGAATATCAGAACTGGCCTTTTCACCCGTGGGAAATCAAAGGCCTTGTGATGGTCAGAAGGAGCTGAGGAGTGTGGGAGAGTATGGATCCTCGATAAACTGAGACCAGAGTTTTGATGCTGCAACGCTCCCTTTAGTGTCAGCGCACACATACACGGACACACGCGCAGGCGTGCAACACGCAAACACACAAAGACGCACGCACGCGAAGACACGGCACACCTCACTGATCCATAAAAAGAAAAATACCGCATGAGAAACAAACCAAAACCAAACACGGCGGATGAGGCTTAGTCATATCTGCTAGAGGCATACACCACATTCCCCCTTGAGTTCTGTAATCTGCTCAGACAGATATGGGCAACATCTCAGCAAAGACGTTGGGAGAGGTTATGAGGTTATGCTAATGTTACTTTACTGTGGAGGCAACCAAAATTGCAGCCTATTCCCTCTTTAGGTTAATGCATTATCAAGAGATTACGGGGACATCTTATTTTACTTTTGTGTATAGTTACAGAGACACAGTATGGTAGTGGATCTTGACAAAAATTATTATTGATTGATCATCTACCATCATGAAAACCAATATAAAAACGCAAGTGGATGAGTGTTCAATATAGTTCAATAAGTCCCATATTTTTGGTGCAGAGGAAAAAACGATGCAGTAGATAATAGAAAGGTATCAGCTCCTTTTTGCTTTTTGATAACCTTTTCTTAAGAAACGCAAATACCCACAATTCTTCACAAACAAAATCATACGCAGAAATTACAGCACAATTGTTGTTAATACATTTGTTTGGTACTTTTTTATCCTCCCACCGACAAGGGTGTTTAAATTTTAAAACAGTCCACGGCAAAGGCACAAATCCTGAGAGGATTTTTAAAAAAAAGTATTTTTGTGATATAATGTTGTTCCCGCCCACTACAACTCTCTCACTTTGAACAACGGAGGCAGATGAAACCAAAGTTGGGTGAGAGCTGCCACTGACTAGCTTCTGTTGCAGACCAATATATTCATGCTGTTTGTCAGAAGTGGGGGAGAGAACTTTAAAAAAAAAAAAAAATGGCAAACCAATATTTTATTTATATGCATGGAACGCGCCCAATCGCTTATTGATGTAGCTGTCAGACCAAGGGATGAGTGTAAATTGCCCGTAACACGTTATTGCCATGCAATATTCATATAGTCACTGTTATAGCAATGCTTTCATGCGCTCTCTTTGTTGCTCTGGCCGAGGAAAAAGTGGGCATCAATAATATGAAGGTAGTCAAGAGGGAACACCAAACAACAGAAAAACACACACAAATAAACAACTGTGCCAAACGACTCTGGCAAAGCCATGCTTACACTCTTTTGGCAATGGGTCACTTCAAAAAGTGTGTGTCTCTGTCCTTCTTTGTTTACTTGTTTCGATACGCTGTATACATTCATGTGTATATTTCTGTGCACTGGAATGCATGTGTGTGTATGTGTGTGTGTGTGTTTTATGTGTCACCGAGAATATGAGCCTTCAGAACTGGAAGGAAAGCCTCTAAAGTCCTGTCTTGTCAATCACCCATTGGCCCATAAATAAAGAATAAGATTCACCCGGCTACTCTCTCTCTCCTTCTCCCTTATTGTTTTGTGATCCCGACTGGTCTGCTCGAGTCCCACTGCTCTCCAGATGCAGAGTTGCAGGCCACATGTCATTTTAAGTGCAGAGAGAGGTAACTACACAGGCAGTCAGAGACAGAAGACACCACATAGGAGGTAGCTTGTAAGACCGTATAGAGCCTCCTGTGATGGGTCTTTATTTATGAACGTATAATCTCGTCCCCAGAAAGGCCTGCACAAATGCGTGGGAAGACTGGTGGAGCAATGGATCAAACCAGGACTTCATTTGAAGACAGAGTTTCGAAACAAAATCTCCCAGAACAGGAGCAACGAGGGTTACAAAGCTTGCTAAGGGCACAGCCACAGCTTTACTGACTTGGGGATTCAAACTAGCAACCTTCCAGTTTCTGGCCCAAAACGCAAACTACTAAGCTATCTGCAGTACTCATTGGTTTAATTAGATCATCTCAGCAAAATGTTTTTGGCAACTCCGTTTTTCCAGCTGAGCTCAGATGATGCAGCACTAACTTGGGGCGGACAGACAGATGCGGATACATTAAAACCCATTCATTGTGGAACTTTATTTATAAGTAGGGTAGAGATTGAATCACAACAATCAGTATATTTTTTTTGCAAATATTCTTAAACTGTGACATACGCTGATGAGCCATAACAATATGACCACCTGCCGAATATGCTGTTGGTGGTCCGTGTGCTGAAAGAGGCCACTACCATCAGAGAAAACCATTGCCATGAAGGGGTGTACCTGGTCCGCATCTATGTTTCAGAACTGTTGATGGCATGTATCAAATTGA
>JACXGJ010000164.1:16986-46303 GCA_016801105.1 Esox niger
CCTTGTTAAACGGTGGACAGGGGTCCTTGTTAAACGGTGGACAGGGGTCCTTGTTAAACGGTGGACAGGGGTCCTTGTTAAACGGTGGACAGGGGTCCTTGTTAAACGGTGGACAGGGGTCCTTGTTAAACGGTGGACAGGGGTCCTTGTTAAACGGTGGACAGGTGTCGTTGTGGGCACTCTGTCCAGTCTGCAGCTGGGGTTTGTCCCTCCTCAGACTGCTGTCGGTATGTACTCACCACTGTTGACCGGGAGAATGAGAAAGCCTTGCACTTTCTGAGATGCTCTGACCCAGTCTTCGGGCCCTAACAATTTGGCCCTTGTCGAAGTTGCCCAGATCTTTATTCATGTTGACTACGATAGCTGTTTGTTCACTTAGAATCAAATCGACCCACACAGTGACATTTGTTTTTGTTAGAAGATGATCAACGTTACTTCACCTGTAAGTGGTCATAATGTTTTGGCTCAACAGTATATATTTGAAAAGGAATTATATGCTATGGTAAAATTTGTATTTGTATTTTAAATTAATGCCATCACACACGGTAAAAGACACCAACATTTTTACATTTATTTCCAAAAAAGTGTTTAAAATCCTTAATTGTTTTGTTGTTTTGTAACACCAGCTTATTCATACTCATGACAACAAACTTTTATAATACAATATAATGAGCCAGGTTCAATTTAAATTGACCTAAAGTTTAGAACACTTTACTTTTTAAAGACTTTCTTTACTTTTTAAAGCAAATATTATTTGTTAGGTATTACACAACAAAACACATTACTTAACAATGTTGTTTTGTCGTGCTACATGAGTTGAACAATGTTTCACTGTGGTACAGCGGGCCCCGTTCAAACCTTAGTCATACAGAATTTAGAAACGTTTTGAGAGATTAATATACGTATGTTATGTAGCCAGTATAGTTAACTCATTAACAATGCCTGCTATTTCCCAGGAAGTATTAGCCGCCAAAGTCGCCAATGAAAGCATACACTAAAACAAACAAAGTTTATGCTTCGTAAAAACACATGATCCAAAGAAACAAATCATTCCAGCTATATTAGCTAGCTAACTGTCGTGTAGATATGCTAATTCAAGCTAATTCTATAGCAGTGGTCCAGGGTTTGCCACCATGATCGAGTTCACAAGCATCTGACCTACAAAAGGAAAGCGACGTGACAAGGCATCCCCGGCCATCGTCAGAATGACTCAACCAGGATTCAAACCTTTAGCAGCCATGATGCGGTTGTCATAAAAAAGCTAAGAATTAGACCATTTGGTGGGCCCATTTATAGCACCAAGCAGAGATATGTTGATACCTGTGACCAGGCTGGCAAATTCAGTCCTGTGTAAGTGTTTGTCCGACTTCACCCCCGGGTATGGACTTGGTTGTAGTGTTTTATTGCTTATCTGGTATAGTATATCGGTTTGCCTGTGTGTCTCAGCTATTATAGATTGCCAGACAGCATTGCTTTGGTCTTTAGAGACTGGAAGGTGTGCTTGTTGTCAGCAAACCAAGCAGCACGCCTCTTGATATCGTTTGACACTGCCTGAAACTCTCTGTACCTATTTATATGTGCAGAATTTCTTCAGCCCTGATGGAAGGTTACATATATATTAATGCAGAACAGGAGGCCAACCACACTCGCTTGTCAGGCTTTGAAAACAGGTGAAAAGGCTGACGACGTTCTCTTCAGTTTGATACAGTGACTCCTCCGCTGTGAGCATGATGTGAGACCCGTGATTACATCGCTCTCCAAGGAGCATGTCATATTGAACATTGTTGCCAGCTATCTTAAGGTCCCAAAATGTAGCTGCTGTGACCTCCTGGCTATTGCAAGCCAACTTGTTTTCAGCCACAACCCTTTTTACTGTACTGCTGAGGATCTCTTGTATATCTTCCTTAAGCCACCTTTATAGGCTGTAAATATGCTCAAAGAAATAGCAAAGAATTAGCATGTGATCCAACCATTGCAGCACTTTGGAGACAGCAAATCCAATTCATATTGTTGGTTGTTCACCACATCCAATCTACCCCTTGTAGTTATTGTATTGGTGTTACTAAAGCTGTTTTCCAGTCACATGGGGATCTCTGCAGATGAGAATGAGTTGAGATCGCCAGGCTGATGAGATGCGTGATGTGCTCTTTTTATCACAGGAGTCCTTTTAGTTATTCATTAACAAGCTGTAGTCCAAATGCATAATATGTGTCAGAGGCATAACATTTGTGTGAATTTACTCTTTTGTGATTTCTATTTGTCCAATGATCTAGGCATCGTGTCTAAAAATACCTTGTACATAAGACAAGGTATTTTTTTACAATGCATAATATTTTTATTATATTTTGTTTATATTCCTTTCTTAACTATGTAGTTAGTTTGCTTCTGAGTCATCAAATTTAGATTGCTTCTGAGTCATCAGTTACCTCCATAGTCATTTTATGCCTTTGTTGTCACCAATTTAAATAGAGCAGCATCTCTGTGACTCATCAGGATCTTGATGTTGTCAGTCTGCCAAGGAGATACAGTTACTTTTTTGTTCAACTTTTTTTCTGCCAGAGTGGTGCACAAAGGATTGTGTCCTGTGAAAAGATCAGTTTAACAGAGTAAAAAACAAGCATAATTCAACTCCCTTCTAGCCAGACATTCTAACATTCTAGTAAGTACAAAATAATTGCAGATTAAATAATTTAAAGATGAAGAAATATAAGCATGAAGTTCCCATTCAAAGAGTGGTTTCTTTAGCCCAATACAACACAGCGTTGCCTACTGCTTCTTTGCTATTTTTATCTGTTTTCATCCTTAATCTATTCCAACTTCTGCAAAATGAATGGTTCCTACTTGAGGTCAGACGAATTGCATCAGTGGCTTCTTGAATTTTGGTTGAATATCTTCAAAGCAATTGCATGTTTCAGTCTTGGTCTAAAAGATACCACAACTGAGAATTCCTCTGATTTGTTAGACTGAGATAAAATATATATAAGGCTTTTTAATTAGGGCCCTATATTTTCTTTATTTTCCTTGTTGTGTAGATTGTGGATGGAATCATGGAATTTCTTTTCATAAACACTGAAAAAATCCCATCTAATTCTAATATAGTCTGGTAGTGTTGATAATAATTACAACCGCATTTTGCCAAATCTGGAAGAACATCGAGCTTTAAGTGGAGTATGTATTGTTCCTTATTGATCAGTTTTGTGCAGAGTACTTGGATCTGTGAGGTTCTGTTCCATTAGGTTTTCTGTGTTTGCATATAGCTATAACCTGTTTTGTTTGGTTTTTGTCTTTTGTTTCTGAATGTGCCCTGTCCCTTTAGTGCTGATTGATTTCACCTGTCGGTTGTTTAGGTCTCGTTAGATCCCTCGTTTGCCCTCTTCTGTTTGCCCTTGGTCAGTCATTGTGTTTGATGCTTTGTGCCAGTCTGTGGTTTTTGCCCACTTGTAGTTTTCTTGTTTCCATTCTGTTATTAAAAGACATTTATTTATTCTTTGTGTCCGTGCTTGGGTCTAGCAAAACACAAAACGTGGCAGAATGACTGACCCTACAATGGACCCAGCAGAGTTATGGAGGAGATTAGAGGACCAAGATCCTTAGCTTCCCGCCAGGGGGTTGCCAGCTGGCTGTTTCGACCCTCTGCCCGGAGGCTTTCCCAAAAATGTTTTGGGGGGAGCTATGGGTGCAGCTGCCAGGGAGTGCCGAGGAGAGGCCCGGCGGCGTCCCAGAACCTGAGCCGGTGGAGCCCGGCATCCTTGCCTCGCTGGCCCCTGGTCCTCCACCGGTTTCTGATCGGTGCGACACAGCGGGGCCTCCGCCGATCCCCCGTCACGAGACGGAGCCTCCGCCTTGGTGCCCGGCCTCTCTCCCCTTTGTTTTGGCGCGTCCGGGTGTCTGCGCCTTGGAGGGGATACGGTGAGGTTCTGTTCCATTAGGTTTTCTGTGTTTGCATATAGCTATAGCCTGTTTTGTTTGGTTTTTGTCCTTTGTTTCTGAATGTGCCCTGTCCCTTTGGTCCTGATTGATTTCACCTGTTGGTTGTTTAGGTCTTGTTAGCTCCCTATATAGTTTGCCCTCTTCTGTTTGCCCTTGGTCAGACATTGTGTGATGTTTCTTCATGTCCGTTGCTGCCGCCAGTCTGGTTTTGCCCACCTGTCCGTAACTTGTAGATTTCTCGTTTCCATTCTGTTATTAATAGCCTTTTCTTTATCCTTCTTGTCCGCATGGGTCCAGCAAAACACAAAGTGACAGGATTTCTGTGGATATTGTCAGTCACTGCATGTTTCTGTTAAAATATAAGTGCTCTTCCACTGAATCTACATTAATAGCAGAATTTGTTGTTAGTTTGATGATTTGGTTTGCAGTGTGTGCAGAGGCTGATATGCGCACACAAATGCTCGCACAGGAGCGCGCTCCCAAATAACCTGGAGTTCGCTCCAACAGTGATGCACAGGATTATTCATTAGTTTGCATGGTTGTATACACAATACAGAAGGATTTGAATAATTTTGGTTGGCTAATGTTGTGGACAGTTGAATGCCAATGCTAGTCCAAACATATTTTTTGCAATATTCTATGAGAACTAGCGAACTACACCTATCAAAGTCAACCCCCCCACCACTTGAACAATGTGAAGCTAAACAAAGTTGTACTAAAGAAATGCTACGTGGATTGTACGTTACAGCGGCATTTACTGTTTTTGCATGTTTAGGGTTGGGTGCTGGCTTCAGAATTACACTTTATCAAGATAGTCTTGTGATTGCAGTTATAGGCCAGTGTGGGTGGAAAAAAACTGCCAAACTTATAACTGCTTTTGTGTTTATACGGAAGTGGGATGCTGATATTTATTGACAACAGATATCACAGAATTTAAAAGAAATAAAATAAAACTACTTTAGTAACCTAGTCTGGTCAGATCCCTTTTTATCAGTGTTGATAATCCACAGCATAAGTCTGACGTCTGCATTAATCAATGAAATCGGTCTAGTTTCTTTATTTGGGGAATGCCAAAATTAGACATTTGTCTTTTAATTGCCATGCCAGAACTTTGTGGCCTTTATTCTGTGGTTTTTTCGCACCTTGTAAGAGCTTTGAAGTGCCCTGCAGAGCTGGTACGAAAATACTTTTCTCAAGTTGTTTAATTTCAAATGAGATTTTTTTTTTCCAAGTTCTTACATGACTATTTCTTTACTCTTGAGGTGAGTGATATTACCTGTCCACTCAGATACAAGAGTATTCTAAGTGGATAGACTGAGTTATTTAAATTGTGGATAAAATGGAGGAAGGTGTAGCATTGGGACAACCAACAACGAGAAAGAGCGAGAGAGAGCAGTGTAATCTGACATGAAGAGGGGAAGGCAATCAGTGCTTCATCCTTAGTATAAATGACATTGAAACAAGTCTACCGGAGTGTATGAGTTGTTTTTTGAGAAATAAAATGATTGTCTTATGTTTAGGATGTGCAAACCTCCAGAGTACATGTTCAACTTATGCCATATACTGTAGGACAATGCAAAACATATTTAACAAAAAAGGAGTACAGCAAGCAAACCATGCAAATCAAGAAAGATTAGGAGAAAATGTTTTTATAATTCAATAGATATACTTAACATTGTCGATGAAATACCAAGCAATCATTTTTATTACAAGACAATACTTCATGAACAAAGCATTTATCAAAAATGAATCACATAAGTAGGCAAAGAAATTGAGTATGGCCTCAAAGGACAAAACCATAATTCCATGGTGGAAAAAGATGAGGGCGAGGACAAGGAGAGAGGGAGTATAGCTACCCCATCTAACTGCAGGAGAAATGTAATGAATTTGGGCTGTTTAAAAACTGGGTTGTCCGACCACTCAAGTACCAAGTGCATTTTCAGAAAGTGTCAATATATAAATGATTATTATTGATAATATTTTAAATAAAATAAATTACTGCAATTCTTTTACATAGAACCCAAATTTTTGGGTACCGAAGTGTACACATGGTTAGCCCTCGATCGCATATCCTTTGCATACAATTATTACCTGAATTCTCCAACCAATCACTTAATGCCAGTTGTTATCCCTGTTAATGCTCTGCCAGGCTTGTACAGACATCTACAGTTTTCCCTGAAGCTCATTAGGGGTTTGTATCATGTTGTGCACCCATTCAAGTTCTACTGGTGAAAGCTTCTGCGTATGGTAGAAACACTCTGGAGGTTGTTCCTGATCTGTTTTTCTTCTGCACCTATAACAGCATTCTTTGTTCATCTATTGTTATCTTTCTTGGTCTACCATGTTGTTTTCCATGCTCTCGCCAGGGCTTTTGTTCCGCATATTATTGTTCTAAACAGCAGATTTTGGCAAGCGAAATGTTTTTGTCTATCTCTGATTTATTTATTTAATTACTTTATCTGCCTCATGATGGCCATCTTGAGTTGCATTTACACTTATGAGCAACAGAAATTGTGCATGAACTAACAATACAAACAAACACAGCTGCCTAAAATGAAACAGCTGTGAAGCCAATAATCATAATATTTTTGGTACCCTAAAATAGCGATACTATTTACAAAAATCCAATGGCTTATCCAATATGGGTGGTAATACTTTCCATTTTAAGCAAACTTTCTGAACTTTAACACCAAAGTGTCATTACAAATACAAAGCACTGTAATACAGAGGACATGACATCAATGAAAAATGTCACTCTTAAAATCCTTTAGGAATTCATTATGTACAGAGCAGCAAGATTTTTTTTGGGATGTTAAAGTTGCAGTACATAGGATTTTTTTCAGCAAAAAAAATAGATTTTCCCCTCTAAACATGTTGTGTAGGCTAATGAGGCCCTCTAAGAGTTGTTGAGCAACACAGACAGTTCAGTGCCAGTGGAATGTCAATTTCAAATTTTCAGAGCGTGCCCCCACTTTCCAGCCAATTCTGTTCCAGCAATCCCATTCCAGCCAATCACCTTCTGTGAAGCGGGCCTTCCAGCCAATCGTCTTCTGTGAGGCAGGCCATCCTCATTGGCTCATTTTGTGAATCTGCATTTTGACTGGATGATATACATAGCATATGTACGCCATAGGAAGCAATGTTCACTAACTGTAAGAAACTATACTGGCAGACAAAGACCAGGATGACAAACAACCAATTCCTCCCTTGTCTAGTACAACATACAGTATGGAAACTGCAAAGAAGCAAATTAAGATTTAGAATAGCTGTCTGTAGCTAGCAACCAGGAACCCTAAGCTAATGTTAGTAAGGTTAAGAATAACACTAGCATTAGGGCTAACCAAAATCCAAGAAATATCCCTAAAACCACTGATAGGATGAGGCAAAGAAGAAACTTTGCTTACTCTGCATTTGATGAACCTGACAGTACTTTGATTGGCGATGACATAACCAAGAATATCAGAATGGCAAAGACTGAAATCCTAACCATGTCTGACACATCAGTCAAAGAGCTAACGGAAATGCTGCCAGTTATTCTCTCTACATATCCAAGCAACATGCAGATTATTATCCACACTGGTTCTTTTTACATTCTATGAAGGAAAACTGGCTCTGAGATCCTGAAAAAAATGTCTATGCTACTAGAGAAAATAAACAACTTTCAACAACAAGTTTTTATCTCAGGCCCCATTCCAACCTTAGGGCAAGGAATTGAATCTTTTAACAGACTCCTTGGGCTGAATACGTGGCTGACATCGGCGTGCCTCAACCACGGGATAAGGTTTATTGACAATCTTGTTTGGAACTATAAAGACCGCTTTAGACCTGATGGGGTTCATCCAAACATCATGGGATGCCGGCTGCTTGGTGCCAACATGGGTCACGCTCTTAGAATGCCGTTTCCAAACAAGATAAGCATGAATGACAGTACTCATAGGCAGAGTATTGACCCCACCCCCCCTCTCTTGACCCTCTAACTAAAATCACCCAATGCTTCCAGAAGTTGTCCTTGTCCCAAACGGGGGCACAACTCCCATCCTCCTCTCCACCACACTCCCCCTCTCCCCCCCCATCACACACACCCTCTCCACCTCAATCACACCCCCCATCACACACACCCTCTCCCACACTCCCCCTCCCCCTCCACCACATTCACCAATCAGGGAGCTAGTTCTAACCAGAGAGTGCATGTCCCTATATCCCACTCCTCAGCCCGGGTTAAAACGATTTCTTAGACAACTGTCACATAGTCAACAACCTTGTCCTTTATTTCCACAGAGCACAGAATATACTTCAGTCTTTGCCATTCTGATATGTTTCCACAGAGCACTGAATGTGCATTGGGTCCCTGCTATTGTGAAAATAGCAATGCCGACAGTTTTGAGTACAATCTAGGACCAAGAGTCTCTATTCCTGTGTTGTTTAGAAATAGAAGGAATTGTGTGCAACTTATAAAGTAAACTTGTCTAATCTGTTTACTGTAACACATCAATCTACTAGTCCAGGAACCACTGTTATATCTGTTTAGCTGGCTTTACTTTATCAGATCTCTCACCAACAAATCATTCTTGGTAAAATAAATGATAAAATCCTACAAACTAGATTTTATGTTTCTCAATGAAACGTGGCTAGCAGAAGATTGTGCTACTATTCTTATCGAGAAAGCCCCTGAAAAATTTGGGACACTAACCTTAAAATGAATTACTGGTTCATGGATCCTAAATTTTAACTCATTGGATTTGTCAAGTTGAATTAAGTCAACATGGCAGGATAGGAAACATGTCCTATAAATTATTGTCAACCTCTAATTAGTCATTTAAGCCAAATACAGCAATACCTGATTTTAGACAAACATCAATGCTAGTTTTATTCACAGTAGTGATAGATCTTGGTGTACAACACAACAATATCTCAATCAAATAGATTGGATTTTCTTCCACCTGATGTGGCTAGCATTGGAGTGCAAAGCGAAGGTTGGGTCCTCATTTGCAGGGAAGGGGGAGAGGGAAAGACAGGCACACTGAAAACAGAAATACAAAGCCTGTCTCAGAGATTGTTTCTGGTCACTGGTTCAGGTCTCTAGCAACTGAACTCCTCTGTCTGTCAAGCGTTGAGATGCAGTGTCGGGAGCTTACACACATGCGCGCACACACACGAACACATAGGCAGGCACTAACGCGCACACAAACACACTTTCAAATTTGCATGTTCTGCTTCCAGTCAATATTAAAGAGGCTGAGACTGGAGGACGATGCGATCTAACCAAACAATACACTATGATGTTCCCATTTTGCTGGTATAAAGTTCTTTACACGGCCCTAGTGTAGTGCTGTTTCTACACAGTTGCTTTTTTCGCGAAATCACTAAAACATGTAGCCGAGAGACCGACTGCATGGAGCTCCCTTCCACGGTCTCAGTGGTATTTGTTAATAGATATATCCACATTTCCATAATAAGACGGAGCAGTTGGAATCAATCAAGCAAGCTTAATTCCAGCCTTGCAACACGGGAACAAGCAATCAGGTGAAAAGAGATTCAAGGTTCAACCTCGACTGATACTTTTAACCAAACACAGATGTTGCTAATAGCCCTGTTCTGCTTGTTTCTTGGGTATCTGAAAATATAGTAGGTGGTTGTAATTGCGGATCTGAACCTACAGGGGGCAGCATACACACTCTGTTTTTCTGCACGTCCTGATCAGTATGCTGGAAGAATCTCCTGTATCCACTGACTCCTGTTGTAGCCACTGTAAGGGAGGATTCAGGGCTTACAACAGTATTGAATTCATTAACCTTTTCTCCACTCTCGTCCAAAATAAGACCAGGACCGCAATTGTTGGAAATAACCCCCTCTGCACTTTAAACAGTTTAGTGAAAGTGGCAGAGATGGAAGGAGAGGGGGCTCGCCCCTTCAGTATGTGTTACTTATCTGAGAAGTGTCATCTTGCATCAGGCAGTTAGTTATTCAGAAATGCACCATGCGATAATAGCCAAGACTACTTCGCCCATTGCCAACCCCTTAACCTGAGGTTGATGTGCTTCTTTTGGACAAGCAACGAATTTGAAAGAAAACCTGGTAATTGTCTCGCTGGAGACTCCGTGATGGTGAGCTAAACTTGAGAGGGAGTTTCGACTAGAGTCTGTGTCAGGTTAGTCAGTGTAGCGTGGCATCATAAGGACCAAGGGGCTCCCGCTCAGACAGAGAGACGAGTGAGCTCTTTTATGTCTGCTAAAAGAAACCTAAACCGCTTTAACACTTCATCTCACTTGGTCTGTGCGAGGGCAACTGCTACGGAGCGGATCCCTTTGAGCTTGGTGACTCTTAAACAACAGGATGCTGCTCAAACGTGATGCGGCATGAAGTCTTTGAAGAACATTACATCCACAGGGAATCATTGCATAAGATCATTAGATTTAATGTCATACTCCCACCTAAGGTAAAGACAGATGGCATTAGAGATCCCTTCATCCTAAAATTGATTATTCATAGAAAGTCATAAAATCCGAATGTTGTAGAAATAGGTCGTTTCAGAAAAAGGGTTATCTAATGATTTCAACTAATTTCTTCAGCAGCACCAACTGCTACATATTTCAGTCTAACACCATTCCCATGTAAGTAATTCTAATTTTAAAAGTTATACAAATAAAATATATAAAGAAGTTTTATGCAAGCAACCTGATGATGAGCTACCTGAATGTTTTGAAGTTTAAATTAAACACTGTTGGATGAGTAGTGTTCTAATTAACAATAATAAATCATTTGAAAATGTAAACTTAGGACTTAGTTTACTAGTAGCTGACACTGTGAAATTGCTAAGAAAATATGACTTCAAGCGACCTCAAGTTAGCCAGCCAGTATGCTATCCAAACCCATCACAGCCAAGTTATGCTAGCACAACAGTTAATTTTAGCATTAGTTACACTCAGTTGTAAACATGGCTAGTAACACTTGTTAGTTCAATTAGTGGTCTATCGTGTTCGTTGGGATGGAGGCCATTTTGAATGAGCCAAAATAAAGCAATCTTTATATTCTGAGTCTTTGTGTTCTGATGGTATCACAATAACAATAACTCATCCATAAAATAATCTACCAGAAAGAATATATCTTAGTGTGTTTGGTTAGAATTGATCAAATAATAGAATTACGCCTAGAAGGCCTGTATACCAGAGTCGCCTCTTCACTGTTGACATTGAGTTTTGGGTTTTGTGGGTGCTCTCAGGAAGCTGCCAGTTGAGGACCTGTGAGACATCTGATTCTCAAACTAGACACTCTAATGTATTTGTCTTCTTGCTCAGTTGTGCATCGGGGCCTGCCATTGCTTGTTTTATTCTGGTTAGAGCCAGTTTGCGCTGTTCTGTGAAGGGAGTAGTTCACATTGTTCTATGACATCTTGAGCTTCATTGCAATTTCTAATATGTAATAGCCTTCATTTCTCAAAATGAGAATAGACTGATGCGTTTCAGGAGAAAGTTATTTTTTACTGACCAATTGGAGCCTGTAATCAAACACACAAACGCTGATGCTGAAGATACTGAAGTTGTCTAAAGAAGGCCGGTTTTAGTGCTTCGTCAATCAGGACGACAGTTTTTAGCAGTGTTAACAATCACGAAAGGGGATTCTAAAGATCAACTAGCATTTTAAAATGATTAACTTGGATTAGCGAACACTTTGTGTCATTGGAATACAGGAATGAGGGTTGTTGATTATGCACCTCAGTACGCCAATGTAGATATTCCATTGAAAATCACCTCTTTCCAACTACAATAGTCATTTAAAACATTAACAATGTCTACACTGTATTTCTGATCAATGAGATGTTATTCTAATGAACAAGAAACTTTTCTAAGCGACCCCAAACTTTTGAACAGTAGGGTATACACGCATTACACATCAAATTAATATAATATTTAAATATAATTTTGTCAAAGCGCAAAAACCTACATCTTTTCAATGATCAAGAAATGCGGGACATTACATTAAGATCTCATAGAAGTGACTAAAAGTTGATTGAGGGACATGTCAAATGTATTTTATTTTCAAATTGAGCAAAACTTTATTCATATATGTAATATGATTTAATTAATTCACCACATGGTGTACATTAATCGGCACCATAATGAAGCTTTTGCAAATTAGGTATTAATTTTCACCACCCATACGTGAATGGTTTTCAAATGTTAGAGCAAAGAATCTTCAAATGTTTCTAGCTGACAAATTACCGTGCTCGAATACAGTTCAGATATTGACTTGATTTAGTCAAAACATCACGTTGCTACTGGAGACTGTAATTTATTCTATATCTGATCAACACTTCCAAGATGCTAAAATCTTTCAGTTTCAAATGCCTGATGTTGTGTTTGAAAAGAAAGAAACACCGACATGCCAGCACCATCACAGTCTTGGGTGAGAAAGAGAGGGAGTCCAAAAAGAATTACGACCAGAGCAGAGTGGAAGAAATTGAACAAGGAACATGGGGAAGAGAGTAAGAAGAGTAGGATCAAAAATTAAGGGAGTGCTGAGGGAAAGAGACCTGAGTAGAAGAGAACGATGGACTGAAGTTCCGGAACAACTCCGGAGTTAATGGGAAGGAACCTGCAATAGAGGGGTATGCTTTCATGAGCAAGGATGAGAGGAGTGAAAGATCAAGAGGTAGACAACTCTAGTTTGTAAGCACGAGAATAGAAATGGTTCCAGTGAAGTGAAACGTTAATTTGGGAAACGGGAATACTGTAGCTCAAAAATGACACTCAGAGAGGTGCATATCTACCAAGGTATGTCTATTATACCCTCCAATTTGATCTTAAATTTAGTTTTTGAACATCTAAAACGTGAAATATAGATTGGCTTCCTGACTCAACTGCATTACTGCCATGTCACTAAGTTACTGGTGAGCAACAGACAAGTTAAATATAGCAACACTTGTTGACTGACAGGTCAACCACACCCATAATTGGTTTTGGAGCCCCTCTGTGCCCAATTTAGCAGCCGTGACTGCTTGAGCTGCCTATAGCTTCTCTTTCAGGCTGTTTATAGTACCTGGCCAGGTACAAAGCATTGTTGGATAGGGCTACAAAGAATCTGTCATCAAAATCATTAGTTGGTATTGTACTCATGTCAATCAAATTCATAAGAACAAAAGTCCCATAGTTTCCCAGTTACTGATTAACTTTTGTCCTGGCTTAAAAAAATATCTTAACAGAAAATATATTTTTGGTCTTGAATTAGTCTTAGTCGATGTCTGTTAACACGAAGCTGACGGAAGCTGAAAAAGACGTGCTAGTCTCTCACATAAATGCCATCCTATTCCCTTTAAATTGCACTACTTTTGGCCTGAACACATGAGGCTCTCTTCAAAAGTGATGCACTACAAAGGGCATATGGTGTCATTTGGGACTCAAAGAAGCATTACACAGTGCCATGCAATTACAATATAATAGACTTTTACAAGGTGGCTATCAGCGGGGAGCGTTTGATTAATGCTATGGCCTCTGGCCTCAGGTAGTGTGTCAGGCAATGGGTCTGAAACATGCATTCCATGAGCGCTGGCTATACCAGTTGCTAATCACCATGTGCCAGCTGTGTGGTGCTAAACAATGGTGGGTGTTTATTGGTGTACAGATTTAACTATACTTATGAGTACCAAAAACCCATTCAGCCTATCCCCATCAAAATTTTTTGCTAAGCGGTTAGGTTTCGGGTTGAAATTACAATTAATGTAAGACTTGGAATTGTGGGTCAGAGGTTAGGTCTAAGGGGATTGGTTTGTGGTTAAGTATTTGAATGAGAATAAATATTTTAGTCTCCACAAGGATAGTAGCAGAAACGAATTTGTGTGTGTAATTTGTATGCTGTAGCTGTGCCTGTATGTCTCAATTTGTGCATGTGCTCACGCGTGTGTTTGTGTGTTGAACAGACATTCTGACATCACACACAAATTGTGTGCTTGGGAGATTGGAGAGAGTGTTAGCAGCGCCGCAGGCTAGCCGACCTAAAGCACAATTAATGCGATTCGACGGAGCGGCTCGGCTGACGTTCTGTTTTCCCTCAATCAGCGAACAGACACTGTCTGTTCCACATGCGGTAATCCAATCAACACAGGGAATTTCTCTTTGTCTCTGTCTATCTAGTGAAGGATGTTTTTAGATTTTTTGCATTTAGACCTAATGCACATGGCTTAGCTTCCCAAAACATGGCTTAAAGTAGCATCATTCCCAATCCCAAGTCTTTCTAGCGTCTTCCAACATTTTCCTTCGTAAACAACTTATAAAAATATTGTGAGAGCTCCTTTAGACTGGTATAAATCCAAGCATGACGTATTTCACAGGCAATTAGCCGTTTAACCACTGCACTGGACGCTCAAATTGCACTCTACGAGTCAAGAAGTCGGTGAGACGTTGTTCGGCCCTGTAAACGTGACATTTTCTTTTAGCTATGCCACTGAGAAATGAATGCCGAAAAGATCTCCATCGTAGTCTATTAAAACATCAAACGACAAGACTTGAAAGGGATCGCTTACATTTGTGGATATTTGAGTAAATATTATGTGGCATTTGGAGGCTGTTGCCTTGTCAGTTTGTATTTTTCCGACAACAACGCGACACAAAGACTCTGCAAAAGGGCCCACTGCTTTTTATATACAAGTAGTCATCAGTGTGAAATAATATCCTCATTATTATTCATGTTTGTTGCCCATGAAATCCAGACAGCTTTGTGTTTTGTTGTCTAAGCATGCTCATGGGTGAGCTTTTCTTTTATTCATAGACTCCCTGAAAGTGTACCACGCTCCGTTCCATTCCCTGCCTCCCTTTTAAAAACGCCTGGGACCCATTCATGAAAAATTGATCTTGTTCTCATGGAGGATTTACCCACTGTTTTTTAGTTCAGCCCCTTCACATTGTTAGAAGAGAACAGGAGGGATGTATGTGTAGGAAGGAATGGGGGGCAGTTTTTTTTTTGTTGATGCATGGCATTTTAAAGGTGCTATAGCTGATTATTATATATCTATTGGGGGGAATTGGGACATTTTATTTAAATTTCGTGAGAGTATTTATTTGAAGGTTCAGGGAATGGAGGTTGGAGGGGAGATAAATGCCTAACATTAGGTTTTAAAGATACAGAGAAAAAATTGTTCCTAGCAGTTTAGAGTTTGTGCTTGTCAGCTTACCTTCCCTGGATTTTAATCGCTCAGAATTACAAGTACAACAGATAGGCTTAATATCTGCAACCTCATTCAAATTAGCTATTAGATTCCTTGGAATGTGCAACTTGCTGCTCATGGTTCCTGGAAATTATGTCCTGACATACTGTATCTAATGACTACAGCTCTATAATATAATGTAATTAAATGTTGTACTCTGAGATCATACATTTTTTACATAAAAGTTTCACTGTTTCCTGGAAAGAGTGAATGCCAGATGTGATTTAGTATGCCGACAGCACCCTGACTTTTAAGTGATTAAAGTCAAACTGAAATCACAAAAAGAGCTTGTCAAAGTACTACTATCCCATGGAGATTCACTTATGCATGTCAGGAAGGAGCTTAGATCTTCTGTGTGGTTTAATTCAAAGTTAAAGATGGGTATGAAAAGTCAATTTCTCTGTTCTGTCTCAAGTTCCTTGTTAGTTCACATTGTTGTAAATTTGTTGGACCTCTTTGAGCTTGCAGGTACTCTTCAAATGTACTTTTAGAGAAATCTCTTTCTTGATATTTCTGAAACATAATATAATATATTTCCTCTCCTCACAATTTCATGATTCCCAATCCATGTATATGGCAGGGATTAGGACAAGTCCTCTTAATCACATCCTGCCAAGCTGTGCATCTTATTTGGACCGCCCTCAATTAGAATGAGTGTTAATTGTCTTTGTTAATACAATGGAAAGCTATCAGGTTACTTTTTGGGGTGGGAATCACAGTGGGGCTGGTATATACAGTGGTTATTGATGGTCACCACCCGCTTTCAGAATGTTCACCTTTGGTTGCTTTACAGCCTGAAATGAAACCACAAAAAAAAGACCTTTTCCATCTTTATTTACCCACAGTAACCCACAATAACCAACTGAATAGTAGAATCTGAAAGTGTCCGAATGTAATAAAATCAACATTGTAAAATACATTATTTGGATTAGTGAACACCTCCCTGAGTTAATTCCTGATGGAGACATATTTGGCTTTAATTAAAGCCATGAGTCTCTTTGAATATGTTTGTACTAGTTTTGCATACCAGCTCTGTGCAATATTTGCCCTTTCTTCATTCCAGAACTATTTATCCTCCATCAAATTTTACAATGAGAGCTTTGGAACTTCACTTCAAGTCATTCCACAGTCATTTGATTGGATTTAGGTCGAGGCTCTGACTAGGCCACTCAAAGATATTCTCCTTATTCATCTGTCACTTAAAGGTTGCTCTGGTGGTGCTTTGGGTAATTGTCATGTTGAAAATTTAACAATCTATCAATTTTCATCTTCCTGGCACAGGGCTGCAGGTTCTCCTCAAGAATATGTTTGTATTTTGCACTGTCCACTTTCCCTTCTATACTGAAAAATGCTCTCGTTTTTGCTGAGGAGATACACCCCCACAACAGGATGCTGCCACCACCCTACTTTACTGTAGGCATGGTGTTCTTTAGATGGAAAGATTTGGTCTCATCAGACAGCAATTTGCTTTGACCCTTGAACTCAAACTACACTTGATGATATTATGTTCACATGCACACATTGACCAGTATTTGCCATTGACGCCTGAAGCACCTTCAAAGTTGCTATTTGCTTTTCAGTGGCCTCTCTGATTACTCTCCTCCAGTTTGGAGGGACGACCTGGCCTATGCAAGATCTTAGTTGGTGCCATAGTGAATGCCTTCCAATTTTAAATAATGCTCTTATCTGTACAGTGGAAAGACATTTAATTTTTTTTATCCATCCCCCAATGTCTGCCTTTGCACAACTAAATCTCTCAGATATTTGAAAAGTACCTTTCTGCCCATAGTGGATTATTTGCTATGAAATGCAATACTAAGCAGTGGAGTCCTCTATGAACATCTGCTTGTAGTTTGAACTCCAACTGATCACAGTTTGAAGCCTGTTAGCTGGATTTGTGGTCTGGAAGGTGATTGGTTATACCTCTGTCTGCAATAGCAATTCTAAATACTGTATTTTACAGATGTCTCTGTTCAATTTGATATGGTGGGTTACTGTCTGTAAAGGGCTGTAAATAAGATTGTATGTGTTTTCATTTCAGGCAACAAATGGTAAACACTTTGAAAGGGGGTAGTGTCTTTCTATGCCCTCTGTAGATCAACTGATTATCTGTGTTTAAGGAATGATGTGAGATCTGTTGAATCTGACACCAAGTGAACTCAGAAATGCAAGAAGAGGAGGCATATTTTCCAGACACACCATGTCAGATTCTCCAAAAGATTGAATCCTGGAAAATAATTAAGTTGACTCCGGCATGGCTTGTCTCATGTGAGTTTGGGTTAAAGTTTGTATTTTTCAATCTAGAAAAGAAGGGATGGACTTTTCTTAGTAATAGAACACTGCAGCAGAAAACACCTGCTGATGTTGGCTTCACACCGGTTATAGAGAGTGGAAAACAGGCTGGTGAACTGAATCGTTACATCTTACTGACACTGAATTACAACAACTGTGTGTGTCAGTGTGTTTGCGCGTGCAGGGGTGTCGGCAGGCAGCTGTGTGTGTTTTTTCTCTCTGTGTAAGGGACTGGAAGTGTTAGCAGGGGTGTGTATGTCACTTTGTATGTATATGGATTGACAGCAGGTGGGGGTGTCAGGTCAGTGTCATATAGGCTATAACAAAAATATCAGAATTCGCTGCAATTCAGACAGAGTGTAAAGCCGATTTTACAATACAGCATCCGAATCCTCCTCTGTGTGATTAGCTCACTCACTGAAGAGAAAACCAGCCAACGCAAAGCCAAACAATACAGTTGTAAGGAAAATGCGAGTTATGGCCCTGGTGCTTTTTCCACGCGCAAACTAACCTGAATGAAATATGACAAATGACAGGGTTTTGGATCAAGTTCTCATGTGTTTTGATTGATTATTTTTTGTGGTCTCGATCTGGCTGGGAACTTGTGTGTTTTTCTATGGGTAAATAAGAAATCAATTCTCAATTCTCCGCTTCATTTGTCGCCGCAGGGTAAAATCCCTCCCGTTGAGCCTTGAAATCCTGTTTAATAATCGAGCGTGAAAAACATGTTCAAGCCATGGATAATAGACTATTATGGGACATGATTACAAAAGAGGAGCCAAGGTCATGGCGTAATTGAAATATCATTCACATCACATAAACGTCAGAATCCTTCTGTGAAGATCTGGAGTTAGTCACCAATTGCATATTATTTCATTATCGGTGACCACGTTTTTTTTACGAGTATACGTAGAAATTACTTGCCAGCGTATCTAACATCAGTAAATGAGATAATTGGGTTCTATCTAAACTGGTCTCTACAGAGTCTGATAATCCGTGCTGTATATTCCATCAATATAATTATTTGCTTTGATTCATTATGAATTGGCATGGATTTGAGGACGATTAACTGTGATGTGTAGCTATAAATTGTTTAATATGTGATTCCCACCACTATAATTGGGAGACATTGTCCTGGCATACGGACATCATTTGTCTCAAGAAAGTCTTTACATCCTGTGTGCTGCTTTTTTGTCTTTCTGCCTTTGTATCCCAAAATCCTTCAAAATGACAACTACACCAAATCTAGATTTCTTGTTTAACCCAAGTTCAGGTTTTTTATAGACCTTCTGATCGGCCTGAACACCAAGAGATCAGAGAGAAAGAGGGTGTGGAAAGATGGAAGAGGATACGGAGAGAGAGGATCTTCTGTAGATCCCCGAAGGTTTTGACTTTCTTAGCAGGTGTGGGAGTTGTTGAAGAAATACAGTAGATCACACATTTGTTAGGCCTGGGTGAATGACGTCACTGAAGGAGGAGGCAGCAGAGATTTTGCTCCCCTTCCAAATAAATCATCCCCACGCAGGCGGATGGTAAGGCCCTGTCAATATGGCCCATCAATATCACTCTGCTCAAGCTTGGACTGAGGTAAGTAATGGCAACACCTTTTAATGTGGTGGCTGTACTGCTGGGATACGTCCCAAATCTCACCACAATCCCTATTTAGTGCACTAGTTTAGGGATCAAACGTAGCACCCTATGTAAGAAAAAAAGTGCTATTTGGGACATAGTAAAAACCTTTATAATATGCTTCTGCCTAACTTTGGCTTCCCTGTCACGTCCTCCTTTGGAGACATTTACTTTTGTGGTCAGTTTCTTCTTTTGGACTTTTCTCCTTCTGACTGGTCCTGAGTACTTCAAGACTCGTTGGTTTTGATATTTATTGTTTTAACCTGAATCTCAGCTTTCAGTGCTGTTTCAAATCTGGTTGAAACTGTTGTGCTTTTGAATGAGATATGGATGGGAGATGGAATTAAAGTGAAGATTCTTGTGTAGGTGGGCAAAGTCCACAGATGGAGATAATGTAAATGAATTCAACTGTCTAAAAACATGTAATTTTTGTAGGGAAAGTTACAATAAAGCAACAATGGGAGGAAGGCATGAGAAAAATCTAACAAATTGGGTCCCAGGACATTTGAAGACATTTGGATCCAACAAGTCTGCTCAGTTGCCTCAACTTTGGTATGGGGGGCCTGGCATGTTCTAACAGTGAAGTCCTGCTGAATACAATTCCTTATATAAAAACATGTCAAGCCTGACTGTGAAGCTTGCTTTTGCAGTTGGGTTGAATTGTGGACTATTGTCATTGGGTTAGCTTTTTATGTTGCAGTAAGAGAAGCCTGCAAGACATCTGTGCTTGTGTCTGGCGATAGGGCTACAAAGACATATACACAAGCTGAGAGATGAAGACATTGCAAGTTTTGTTATTCACATCGAGCGGGTTAGCATGAAGGGAGCAAAAAAGCACAGCTCTGTAGCGTGAATGTTGATATTGAAGCTGTGGTCTTAGAACTGTTTTCATGTGTCAAGCTATTCTCGGCACACTGGAAATTCATACGGGGTTAAGTGGGATAAGTGGAGCCCAATGGGGGAGTTGAACCACCCCTGTTTCTAGGAAATGATACACAAAATTAAACATTCAAACAGATATTTAGAAACTGGTGATCATTTAATTGGATTTTGTGAAGCAAGCAGGTTTATATTGCACCATTCATACATAGAAGTCATTCAAACTGCTTTAAAATGAAAAAATAAATAAAAATGCAATATAATGAAAACAATCAGGTTGTTACAATTCTCAAACTTATGAAGTTAGAAAAATTGGGTAAATGTGTCAGAATAGGGGTATGAAATTTAGTTTAAAAATAGGTTAGGTCCATTAATGTACAGGGTAGATAGACATTCTTTTCCAAGGTGCTTGGTAGACTTCTGGCCCAAATCCCTATGTGCCTTGCGTAGTATGCTTAGAAAAGCACTGCTTACCATAGACAAATTTAAAAGAGATTTGAGGCATTGTCTGGCCAAACACAAAGCCAAACACCACCTGAAATGTCGGGGCGAGACTTTAATACCGTAACAGCATAGAAGGTTTGCAGAGCTAATTGTCCAAGGATTTACCTGTGTGTTGGAGCGCCTGCAACAATCTCCTAGTCTGGAAGACAGGCGGCAATACAACGCTCTAATATCAAGCAGGTTGTGTGTTTTTAATGGCACCAGAACAGCTCCTTTCCTAACCTTTACCCAAAAAGATTTCCAGGATGCAAGTGACAAGGGATCAGCTTATTTTGGTGGCACACAAGACCGACAAGAAGGGGATAAGATGGCAAAGAACCTAACTGCATCGGGAACAAAAATAAAAGTATTATTAACCTGCTCAAACATTTCCAGGCTATGAAAGCTACCCTATACGGCTTACATGCCCTGCCCCTCCTATATTTCGGGATGACAAATGGGCAGTCATATTTTCCCACACACAATAATGCTGTTTATCATGCTTCTAAATGGCTGGTGGGCACTAAACTGCAATCGACTCACATACAGTTCCCACATACAGATTAGAATTTCTGTGCTTGCAAATATGTAATTTTTTTGTCATCTTTGCTTAGTATTTATCAATGAGAACAGAACATGTTTTTTTACAAAGCTCCTATGATGGGTACAATGATGACCTTTTTCCTACTCCACTTGAGTCTAGATGTGTAATATTATGTGTATGTATGTTGTTTATTACTATCATATCTATGTTAGCCAAGTTTCAAAGTGACTGGTTTTCACAGCATGGGGCAAACATTGTCTTTTTAAAGGACCTGGTTTTGCTCAAGTCTTTTACAACCAGTGGCCAAAATCCCTGAATGGATGTTTAATTGGTGTTTAGAACATTTTTATGTGGGCAAAGTTCAATTAGGATTTATTGTATCTTATCCTGTGTTTACCAACATTCAGATGAGGAGTTCACCCTGTTTGGAATCAGTCATGGAGGAGGTAGGCTTTTTCTATGGGGTAACTTAGCTGCATCTTGGTACAAGACATCATGAAAATCATCAGATTTTCAAGGTGTCCTGAATTCAGTTGTTCAACCTTTTGTTCAAAACATCTCTGTTGAAGGAAGTTGGTTTTCCAGCAGGACAACAACACATGCTGTACTTTTCTGGAGTGGCCAGTGATCCAGATCTGAATCTCATCCAAAATTCATGATGAGAGCTAAAAACAGCAGTTGGTGAAGGGCACCTCTCCACAATTGAGGAATTAAGCAGTTTGCTCCTGAAATTGGGCCAAAATGCCAGTGGAAAGGCGATGCAGTCAGCTTGTTTATGGCTAGAAAAAGGCCTTTTTCTTTCCTCACACATAACACTGGTACAGTAGCGTATTGAGGGCAACAATAAAAAACCTTTCAGACATTTAAAAAAGTATGCATCAGAAGCATCTATACCATTTCAGACTCTTCTGGCATAGAATGTTCAATAGTTTCCCCCGAACGATATATACACTGAGGACGATGTGCTACTTGCTTTTTTTAATTTGTATTTCATTTTATGGTAGGGTACCAATATTTTTTTAATTTCTACTAAATACCTCGGTAAGTCACAGTATTTGCAAAATGGAATAAACTCATTTAAAGGGGAGAGTGCTAAGCCAGGCAGAGGGCTTGTGAAAATGCAGACCAAGATTGTTTGATTGACAGTTCCGGTCGCCTAGTGATGGTCCCGCTTGACACAGCACTTCTTTACAGACCAAGCAAATGCCCATTTAATGGCCCTCTCCAGAGAAGGTTTCGTGTCTGCATTTAAAAAGCCTTAGTGTGCCCACAGACATATAAATATGTTGTAACTGAAACACTTTCAAGGTTATCTTAGGAAAAAGCTGTGCAACCGAGTACTAGCTCCGGGGTCTAGAATTCTCTTGATATCATTTGTCTGTATTTTCTAAATTAAAATTGTAAATTTAATGTATCCCGAAGACCTGATGTACTGTATTTACAGTGATGAGCCAAAACATTATGACCACCTGACTAATAGGCTGTTGGTCCTCCGTGTGCCACCAAAACAGCACCGACCTGCCAAGGCATGGACCATACAGGACTCCCGAAGGTGTCCTGTGGTATCTGGGATCTAGACATCAGCAGCAGATCCTTCAAATCCTGTAGGTTGCGAGGTGAAGTCGGCTGTGGATTGGACTTTTTGGTCCAGCACATTCCACAGAGGCTCAATCAGATTGAATTTGGGGGCCAGGGCCAAACCTTGACCATGTTCCTCAAACCATTCCCAAACAATGTGTGCAGTGTGGCAGGACGCATTATCCTGCTCAATCAGAGAATGCCATCAGAGAATGCCATTGACATGAAGGGGTGTACCTGGTCTGCAACAATATTTAGGTAGGTGGCGTATTAATGTCCACACGAATGCCCGGACCCAGGGTTTCCCAACAGAACATTGCCCACAGCATCACACTTTGTTGCCCTCCCTCATCGATGAGCCTTGGGCACCCAACACCCTGTTGCCAGTTTGTGGTTTGTCCCTCCTCAGACCACTGTCGGTAGGAAATTCTGACCCAGTCATCTGACCATCACAATTTGGCCCTTGTCAAAGTCGCTCAGGTATGTACTCCTGCACCTGTCTCCTGCATCCAATATGTTGACTACCAGAGCTGATTGTACACTTACCATCTAATCTTCCCAAACCTTGTCATGTGCCCTTGTTAGCAAATTATCAATGTTACTTACTTCACCTGAGAGTTGGCTCATCAGTGAATTCTGTATATTTATAGAACAAGTCAAAAGTTTGGACCTTGTTCAAGGGTATTTATTTATTTGTTTTGAGTGTAGACATCAAAACTAAGAAATAATGCATACATGGAATCATATAGTAACCCAAAAAGGTTTGCTTGTTTTTTTTGGATCATTGTCCATTGGAAAGATTCATCTTTGGTTCCAGCTTATTGATGAATGGCCTCCGATACTCCTGAAGCATTATTTGGTACAGTAAATAGGGAATTCTTCGTTGATTTAATTAAATCAAGTCCAGAAAGCAGCAAAGCAGAACAAAAGCACAATGTCATCGTGACCACGCTTTTGGTTCATATGAGGTTATTCTGAAAATTTAAGTTTTTCACACTCCGCCTTTGAATCAATTGTCTAGAAGACATTCTGGATTGTCATGGATTTTTTTGTGCTTCGTCTTTCCTCCCATGTTGACTGAGTTTGTGCAGGCTCTTTCTGACAGTTTCTAACCCATTAACATTGACATTGATTGTGGCAAGATAGACCGGTAAATCTGTTGATGTTATCCTGAGGTACATAGAGAATGCTATGAGCATCTTTTGTTCTGCTGTTGGACTGAATTCAGTGGAATGACCTATGTGGATTGCTTGTAGTCAGGATTTTTCAGAATTTGTCGATGAGCCATCGGACAGTGGACTAATTTACATTGAATTGCTTGGAAATGCCTTTGCAACCTTTCCCAGACTCATGGGCATCAATTATTCCCATGATTGATTTCTCTGTTTAAATATAGGTAAATAAAATAAAGAAATAATCTTTCTTCTGAGGGGCCAGAGATTGGCCTTTCAATCTTGGCATGATGTGTAACCAAGCACCCACATTAGATCACGTTCCTAATCTTTAAGTTTCTAATCTTTTGGACAGTCCAAGTTAATCTCTATTTATATTCTTGTTATTTGCACCTGATTTGGACAAAGGCCATTTTATGAGACGGTAGGTTATTCACGTTTTCAGGCTATCATAATTACATGACTGGTTTCAAAGTTGAATTTTCTTTTTGTAATCTGTTAAATTGAGATCAGATATTCATGTCCGAATACATAAACTTTCCAAAGGGTGTACTTAGTTTTTCACACGCAAATGTACAGGCATGTTCTTTGATGTATTTCATCATATTGCCGGCAAAAATATTATGATATAACCTCAAATATATTTACCCGTTAAGAAAATCATCCTCTCTTTTTTCTTTTTGTTCCTTCAGAAAATTACTTTTGCAATAATATGATTAGTCATTAATATGATTTCCATGGAATCAAGGCACTGAGTCTGAAATGACATTAACGGTTTGAATACTCCTCAATCACCATAAAACAAGGACACATTAGCAATCACATTAGCATAATAGTTTCATCAAGAAATACTTTTTAATTACTTAAGTTATTTGGAATCTTCAACAACAAAATATCTTATAGTGTGGATTAATGATTTGAATATTGAAAGACTTGTTTAGATTAATACTGGTGCACAATGAAACAGCCATCAACACTGATGTGGAGACACTCCGCTATTATGTTTTTCGAACCAGGTTAAATTCATGAACATTAACAAATAACATAATGAATGCATTGTTAAATGGTTTAACATGCTATGATGGTACCAGAGTTTTTCTAATGAGGTCAAACAGATTCAAAGACCGCTCTGAAAGAAACGGTCTTGGGTTGAGGAAAACTATCACACTTCGCGCAGCTGTTTAGAGTACATGTTAATTTGAACAAAACTTTATTAATAGAGATATCCTATACCCAAGGAGAAACAACATGTTAGAAAAATAAAAGATGAGCCTGCTTTATGCAGGTTTCCATTTTGTAGTCTTGACCTACTTTGTGAATATGTATACCAAATAAAACATGTTCTCACTGACTGCCAGCTATTGTGTTCATTCATTCTAGTTATATATTTTGAAGTAAAATTCTAGATACACCTAGAACCTGAATTTGATATTTGAAAATATGGGCCATTAATGTCTTTTTTGTAACCTGGCCAGGGGGCAGGTGTTTACAGTAGTGAACCTCTGTGCAGCTACTAATGTTAGTAGGCTCGCCTACATCTGATCTGACTGAAAGATCAAATTGTTTCCACTACAAGTGCTGTTTGCTACAGTCATGTGTATTTTAGCTAAATCATTAGATAGATATAGATATAGATATAGATATAGATATATAGATATATAGATATATATAGATATATATATGAACACAATTTATGAATCCTGGTTTGATAATTAGATGTCCTCTTTTTGGGGCTTTTAGCAGTGAGAAGCAGTTGATGTACTCAAAAAGAGGTTCTATAAGTTCTTTGCGTGTTGTTGACACTAATGTTTTATGACATCCCACTAGAGGGAGTAACTCTCTAGCTCTCTATGTACTTGGTTCACCTCCTGAGCCTTTGTAGGTCAGTACAGAAAGAGACAGACATACATGGAAAATAAGAGAGAAAGAAAAACATGGAGAGAGCAAGGGAGCAGAGAGGGAAAAAGAAAGAAGGAGAAGGTAAAGGAAGGGTAAAGCAAGAGACAAGGGGAGAGACAGAATGAGAGTGACAGGGAAAGAGATAGCCTCTATCTGTCTGTGTATAGAGATTAGACTAACAGAAAAACAGGGGCAGTTGGCTTTATCTGCTATCTGACTACAGGTGCATTTTCATGGACCTCGCAGCTGAAGATGCCCTCTGCTCTGGGGTCCGAAGATTGGTGAGGGCCCCTCACTCTCTCGCCCAGTGGCTCAGCACTTGGTCTTTATCGCATCAGCTGAAGGTACTCCTATTCTGTAGTTGTCATTGCCGTCGCCCCTTGGATAGCTTTGATGATGCAAGGTGTTTTGGTCTGTCTGCTGAACTGGTCTGCCGTGGTTCAAGCTGCGGCTCAGTCTGATGCTGCCGTGGCAACGCCTCGTTTGTCTCGAGGTGTTGAGGTTGAGATAAGGTGGTTGAGATTGCAGGAGACAGCCATCTTGATTGAAGTAAATGCTATGTCATCATCATGGTAACACCAGGAACATGTCACGCTAGCTTTGTGAATGATTGTCTTTGAGGTGTGGACCACAGGATACCCAGTTAATTATGTACAGTTATATTGTTGATGTTTACATGCAATCGTCCCTCATTTAAAGTAACAGATGAACTGAGACACAATTTGTTAAATATTAATGAGTGCTCCAAAAGAATGGATGGGTAAATTAGGAAATTAAGAAAGCACTCTGTCCTTCTTCAATCACTCTGTAATTCTGCTTTAGATGGAGGTCAAACGCTGAAGGGATAAGAGTTCATAAAAAAGTATCCAGTCCCTTCTAAATAATTTAATTTACATAACAAGTAATGGAATTCTCTCTTAAGCCAGCATTTGTCATCAATGTTGGCAGTCGTTTTCTCAAGGTTACAGAAACAGTAGGGTTGTCAGTTTGTATTTCCCCGCTGAAAAAGTCCACTATTATCAAGACGGTTAATGCAACTCAGATGATGCGACTCTCATGTGAGTCCTCCTTTGTGTCATGGTCAAATAGTTGAAAAATCCCATTTCATATAACCTTCTAATAAAGAAAAACCCTCTTAACATATTTCTAGTATTCACATCAACAGGTTTTCTCTCACCATTACTTGAAGGGGAAATACTGCAGCTTCAATAAAGTGTAATCCTTTCAGAGCCATGGACATTGTTATGGCATGTTGTGTCCTTGAACAGATCCTCTAATGAGGATACGATTAGTTATTTTGACTCACAGCTCATCTCTGCTGAAACGTCTTTCCTGGGATCATGATTGCAGCTTGTAAATTAGTCATTGCAGCATTGCAACAAAAAGGCAGAACCAACAAGTTACCTGCAGACTACTGCTAGATATCGTAACACGCTACGAAAGGGAGACTTTTAGAGCTCCCAAATAAATATACAATGGTTGCAATGAAAAAAAAATGCTATATGAAATTAGCATACCGGCTGATCATGTAAAATAGCCCATTTTGGATCCTCATTCGCTGATGCCATGGAGACCCCTGGACTGTTCCTGGGGTCCAAAACCTATAGGAGTTATTGAATTGCAATGTCACTTTGCAGTGAACAACTCCCCATTTCATTAACTTTCAGCTACCTTTCTGATGGATTCCAATCACTTCAAAGCATGCTGCATTCAGACTGAAATGTGCCATACCCTAATGTAACATATCATGTGCTATAACTTTTATTGAATTATAAGCAAAGCCAGATTCAAAAGATTAATCACAGATTTGTTTCTGATGGCCTGAAATCTCGGAAAATAGATCCTAGTGTTAATTAAATTGCTTGATGGCCCGTGTTCTTTTTAATATCATGAATAAATTTGAGGTTCTTATCCAATACCGTAATGTATATCTGAGCCGAACTAAATTACATTTTTATCCGACACCCACGAGTATTTTCTAAAATAAAGTCTGTGCAAACTGACAAAGAAATATAATGAATACAGCATCAACTCAAGAATATATAGTGAATACAGCACATGTTAACATGAAACAACAACTTTTTACATTCTTATATTTTGCTAGTTACTGACTGAGCTCTATCTTCAATATGACTGTTTATTAATTCAGATCTGAATTAATCAAGATTATCTACCCAAATGAACCTCTGGAGATACTACTTTTGTTTTGAAATAGGTGCCTTAAACAATTATTTTTAAATTATATTTAATTCACGGGTAAACAGAAAACTGTCTCATTTCTGAAGTTTGTGAACTCAAATATTCAAGTACCCATCTGTTTTCAATGAGCCCTCAGAACACGTAACATCATATTACAGGCCTCCAGACTAATCATTTTCATGGAAGCAGCTGAGTCTTTCAGTTGGTAGCATCAGCATATGATTTGGTTGGATCCCCCGAAACATTGTTTTGATTAGATTGTATGCTTAAACTATTGCCCATTACATCTTTGATTACACTACTAAAATGTTTGCCTACAGAAAGGAGCACTTTTTTCACCATTACTATTTTTAGTATGCACCTTCTTATTTACAGCAATAACCTGTTATTACATTTTTCCCATTAGATATCTCTTGGTAGATTTTGTTATTATTATATTGCAACTCATTTTGTTGACTCAGATCTTTGAGATGTTCAGCGAAAAGCGCTTTCATTTTGACTAATTTAATTCCTTTGAGTTGGTAATGCCCGGAGCACCCCAAGACCCACTGCCGACAAACAATAAACTGAAAACTTAAGTCATGTTTCCACATATAAGCCTTTCGTTCCGAACAAGGAGCTACTGATGATGTATTTTAGAGGTATTAATGTGTGGTCTTAAAAAGGTACTTTTATAACTACTAGGCATACAAAACAAGCATTTCTTAATGCATTTAAAACTACGGTCAATCTTGTTACAGCTTTACCTAAATGTAATATGTGTTTTTTTTCTTGACAGCTGCGAGGCTGATGAGCCAGGTATTCTCAAACTGCATTTCTACAAATAACGTTAATACAGTTATTAGGAAGCTATATTGCACACCACTACATACACCATTGACAGGTATCTTATGATCCACAGGTCTCACACACGGTCAGAGCAAAATATCTATGTCACTAGATAGGCATTTTTGATGTCACTCCCTATGATGCCAATTAGTTTTGTCATCAGCATATGTTTTGATTATGGGGAGGCGCTTATTTTATTTTGAGTGACCTCTGATTCATACTTTAAAAATGCCATATTACAGGTGTGTTGAATTTCATCATGATTTCTAGTTTTGCCACTTGTGCTGCTTCACTTTTTAAATGTTCATTGTGTTTTTTGTGCTAAATGGAGGCTGTTGTCAGAGTAACTTCCTAATTGAGTCGAGGTGTGAGTGAGACTGGGAGACTAGCTCACATGTGACCACATGCATCTCGTGAAACAGACAGAAGCAGAAAGTTTGGTTTCAGGACAAGAATGATGCACATTACCGTTTGACAAAATCGTGGCTCTTTGGGATGAATGAAAACTAGTTTGGTATTTATAGGTTGCACTGGTGTGTTTTAAAGATTTTATAACTGATTTAGGCAAACATATCGTACTGGTAGTACACAGTTATAAGCAATTGAGGGGCGGGGCAGGTGGCCTGCAGGTCTCAAGACTGACAGAAGGGGGCAGACAAGGACCACAATTAGCTCTTTAAAGAGCAG